>JAOUQW010000047.1:14312197-14332968 GCA_028565825.1 Olivaichthys viedmensis | reverse complement strand
GCTTGGTGGAGCTGAGGCTTGAACCCACAACCTTCTGATCAGTAGCCCAGCGCCCTAACCACTGAGCCACCACTGCCCCACTAGGTCCCCAATTGGGTGGTTAAGGTCTCTGGAATATGGACTAGGGTGACTAGACGATCCGTATTTCTCAAGACAGTCCTGTAGTTCAGCTTTGTTTGAGGTGTCCTGACTCATTCTCAAAAATTGTTTATTTGTCCTATATTTTATGAGAACACTTTTCAGTGCTGCATGTTTGAGCAGAATATGCAGTGTACACACTGATACAACACCAGTAGGCCTATATGTGCAAACCACAGTACACATGTAACCACCGATCAGAGCAACCTTTTGTTATTGGAAGTAACTGACTAGGCAAAATGTTTTTTTTTTAAATCTGACAAAATATATACGCAAAATATACTGTACATTTTGCATATTATTCAGTGTTTAATATGAATGTAAGCATTTTTTGCATTGGATTTATGTTGATGTGAGATGAGGTGTGCTATTAGTGATACATTTTGATTTTTCAAAATTGAGTTGCCACATCTGCTAGGCTAGGTTGTTAAGGGTTTTATATTTCTATTGATATGCCAGAGCAGCAGGCTGAGGTTGTGGTCAATATATGACCATGCTTAGATTAAATAGGTGTATAAATGTAAATGTAAAGGTATGCCATCGCCCATATAAGAAAGGTGTCAGATAGTAATATAGTAAATGTAGTTATATTGGAATGACCCCTACTACCCTCCTGACGCCTCTGTCCCAGATTGGACTTAACACCATAGTGTGGACAGAGTGTATGTGGAGAACTTACCCTATTGCAAACCGAGAATTGTTTGATGGAAAAATTCTTTAAGCACAAGACGTTGCATAATAGTAGTGAAACAGGCAAACCCAACAATGCACAGTGTTGCTAAATTGGATGGTTACGCACCCATTGTTTGTTTGTTTTTAGAAAGAATACAATTACATTTTAGATTTACATTTACAGCATTTAGCAGACGCTGAAGTAGAAGTGCTTTGTAGTCTATCGAAAAACATATCCCCACAGTAGTACAAATAGGCCATAGTCTAAGAATACCATTAAGCTAAAACCCTGTTAGAGAGGACTTAGCATGAGAATCAGTACAGCAAAGAAAACAGAGTACAAGTCGAGGGTGTTTTTTTATGTGTAGATTTAGTGCTTGCTTAAGTGCTTCAGTATGTAGTGAAGAGGTGGGTCTTCAGTCTTTGTTTGAAGACGTCTAGTGACTCAGCTGTTCGGACAGCCAGGGGAAGTTCATTTCACCACCTGGGTGCCGGAACAGAGAAGAGTCTTGATGCATGTCTTCCTTGAGTCTTGAGGGATGGAGGGTCGAGTCGAGCCGCGCTTGTGGCTTGAAGGGAACGTGATACAGTGCAGGGTTTTATAAGTGTCTTCAGGTAGATGGGTCCGTTTTTGGCTTTATAGGCCAGTATCAATGTTTTAAATCTGATGTCAGCAGCTACAGGGAGCCAATGGATGGGGTGATGCGGGAGAACTTGGGGAGATTGAAAACAAGGAATACAATTGTCACGTTTTGCAAAATCCATATACATCCATATACTTTCCATATTTATCATGTCATATTTGGGTATTAGTCCCAATCAAAATTTTGTACATGGCGTGATTTCTGTAGTATGGCTAAAAGGTGCAGTTTATAATGTTTAGAAGTGTTTCTAGACCTATACTAATAATATAATTTCAAAGACACCTTAGAAAAGGTGGTTAGTTCATTCATTTCTGGCTTCTGCTTAAATTTTTCCAGCCCTGAAATAAGCTCCGCCTCCAGCCAGAACAGAGCTGCTCAGTGCTTCCCCTTTTCTTTAAAAAGCCCACCCATGAGTTATAGGTAGTTTCTACAGAGGAGGTTGGGTTGGGGGGAAGGGGAAGGCTTGTTAATGTTTTGATTGCAATTGTGATTCTCAATGCATGCAGCAGGGGGCTCTAAAAATGACAAACTGCTCCTTTAAAACAGTGTTTCCCAAACTGGTCCTTGGGGCCCTCCATATGATCCATATTTTTCACTCTTTCAGTTTCAACCACATTTATAACAAGCAATCGAGGACACAAAGTAGCTGTTACAGTGTTTCCTGAATACTCAGAAGTCCTTGAGGCTATGCAAATGAGGGTGCCTAATCAAAGAGCATTGATTCCATAGTCTGTCCTGATACTGAGGGTTTCTTTACTATGCAGGTCCAGCATCCGTGACACTACTATACTAATTTGAGGGCTCAAACTTTGGTGAGGTCCTGATACAGATCATATGACAAGACCTAACATTACAGTAATCCCACAAAGCTTACATAAGTCTGTTTTCGTGTCCACTTAGTGAGAACATATCATATTCCTTAGAAGTCATTGTTCACATTATAATAAAAAGGCTATTCTGTTCCAGCCTGCATTGCACTCACTCCTCTGCTTGTCCCTCTGGTCCAGAGAGCACTGATTCTATAGTCCTCTTATTCAGGTTGTCTTTTCTTCCAGGTCATATTAAATCCAATACAGAAGGAACCTAATTCACTTTAGACTGGAAAGCTGAGGGCTGTAATTCCAAACTCTTGGTTTCTGCCCACATTGTGACATAATAGCCTTTTATTTTTTCCTCCGCTTGTCTGGCAGAGTTTTGGCACAAAGTCGAAGATCAGAAACAGAGGCTATGCGGGGTGTCTTTGAGGAATGCTAACCCTTGTTTCTGTTCTGGTTCCACGACTGTGCTTCAAAATGTGGAAAAGTGCGGCAATTCTTTCACGAAGGACAGTCTGAATAGCTATTTGAGCTGGGTATTGACTTCAGATGAAAGTAAGGGCTTCTTTGATCAGGGCTGGAAGAGAAGTGGACTGTCCTCGTTTTGACCCTGTGTTGTAGACAAACGTGTCACATAACTGCGTGGGTGAAAAAGACACTGCTGAAAGACAGAACAACAACCTAACAACCTTGGGCAAGTCTCCTTGTGTACTTTCTGAGCTGTGTGCATCTTAGCTTGTCTGCTCTGCACTGTGTTTAGCAATACTACTGGCTAAACTTCCCTCTCATTAACTCAGCCTGCATGCACACACACACACGCTCACACACATACAGACCCATACTGTGGTTTGTAAACCTGCCATCAGCCAGTCATTTTACAATCGTGTTAAATAGAAGCAGATCGCTGCTGACAGCTCTTTCCTTATTGCTCCAGCGTTCCGGCTCCTTGAGCTTCCATGCATTTTAATTATTCAGAGCAGGGCTTTATATGCAGGGCTTGGGCATTAATCCAATGCCTTTGAAGTTTACCCTTATTTTGGGGTGCTCCGTTGTCATACAGCCCAACTGAGCATGCACCTGAATTATACAACCACATAGCATTGGCCACTATTTGGAGGCATAGTGCCAACTCATAGTGTCACTTCTTACTGACAGTGAATGGGAACTGACATGCAAGCGGAGTGTGCCTTCGGGGTAAGAACACTGCAAAACCTTAAGGCATGCAAATCTATGCACGAATAGATTTATCATGTAGTCTGTTGGGAGTCTTGACTCTGGTAGTGGGGCATTTTGGGTTAATGTGTAAGCAAATGTCGTACAGTTTTTTGTTCAGACAGGTAATTATGCATTTATTAGTCCAGCTTTTGGTTCCTGAATTCCTGAAGTTCACTTGAGTTGAGTATGTATTATTCTGAATATCTAGTTTTCATTGGAAAAGGGACATCATCACAAGACATGCATCCACACACACATAAACACTAATGGTATCTGCCAGGTCTGGCATGTGGAATGGGAAAGTCCTGTTCAATACGGATACAAGAGGAATAACTGAAGTCCTGACCCGTCTCCTTTCTTAAAGCAAGTTGTTAAATGCGCAAATGATGCTGAAACAGTTGACACAGATTGCTAATTAAGCCCAAACTATTAAAGAAAGAAAAGAGTGAGAGAGAGAAAAGGGCCATCATGTTTAAACCTCACCCATTGTGTCCTCCTCATTCCTTTTGTCCTCTATTAATGATGGCTGTCTGGTGGACCAGAGACCATAGCAATGACAGAGCCTCTCTATGGTTCCCCTTCCATTCAGCTGCTGTCCATTTAGCCGATAACCGATGAGTCCTCTGTGCCTCATCACAAAAATGGCCCTGATGAGATCCTCTCTTTCTCTGTTAAAAGGGCTTGCTTTGTTCTTTCAGAGATGACGGATGCTTACATTATTGGGCGTGAGAAGAGATAGATGATATATTACAAGGTTCCTTTGGGTGCTTATTATAGATTAGTCTCCACATGTTTTATGGTTTCAATATTCCGAAAAAGTCAAAATGCAGCAGCTGAAATGGATATACCAGACAGTGTTTGATATATACATTTAATTTCCATACACTCACGCTCCCTTCAGGTATATTTGTATATCCATATATTTATTCCAGTTTATCTCTGTGACCTGTTTCCCAAATGTCTTCAATGCATCATACAAATTACTTCCAGAAACGTTAATCGTAATTGATTCTATTGTTCAGGCCTCAGTTTGTTTAGTTATGGGTTTGGTAGTGGTCTTTCACAAAATGTGTAACAGAAGGCAGGGTTTGTAGCTTTAGAACTCTGTAATTAGATAGTCTGTTAGGGCAAAATCAATCCAGCTCATGCAGATGTGGGCACAGTGATGGAATTCAGTAGGCCAATGGATTCCATCTATTTATTTTATTTTATACGAAATCAATGAAATTCAACCCGTTGCCATGCAGTTGCTATGCAGAGTGCATCTCTGGATTGAAGATGCGGTTTGTAATATATCAACAAGTTTCTAGAACTCTGATCATACAATTTAAAATATACCTTAGAAAATTCCCCCAATACCACGCTGGATAGTGGATTTGGCTTGTTTCTTCATTTCAGGCTTCTGTTTACATTTTTCCGGTTTACAATTACACTAGCGTTCAAAAGTGTGGAATCACCTGTCGTCATATTTTATGAACAGCCATTATTCTATTCACTAAACTCTTCTACAGTGTAGTAGATCTAATATATCTAATATAAACCAGACACCAAAAGGTATTTTTTAGAGGTTTTGTTTGGTATTTAAAGTATTTTGGGAAAAAGTTATTTAAAAGTCATTTAAAAAGTGAAATGAGAAAAATGTAATGATAAAGGAGAAATAACTATACATAGAGAATTTCAGTATATTATTTCAGTCTCTTTAGGCGATTCCAAACTTTTGAACGCTAGTGTAGCTCTGACAGTCAACACCCCACTGTACAAAAGCAGGCTGGACAAGTTGAGCCGAGGGAAAACCAAGTTAAATACTTGTGGTTGAAGGAGGGGGCCCCATTAGTTGTCTTTTGCCTGGGGCCACAAAATCACCAAATCCGGCCCTGCATCTTGCGTCCATGTAGTTAACAGCAAGTTTAACCCTGGCCTTAGGCATGCTAGATTTTTTTAAATCCTTTTTACCATTTCTGTCATTTGTGTCAGTAGAAAAGAGCAATTTTTAGTTTTCTGAACATTGATTTTCCAAAAAATAAAACAGATACATTTTTGTATGTCGTAAAGGAAAGTAGCATATTAAGTAATTGAGCACTTTTTAGATAAAAACATAATGAAGGCTGTCTGGGATTTTACCTGCAGAGACAGAAGCAAGTGACAACCAAAGTCTGCAGAAGAGCTGTGGCTCGTTCTCAAAGAGTTCTCCAACCTACCAGCCGATTTCCTTATAAAACTGCACGACAGCGTGCCTAAGAGAATTGATGCAGTTTTAAAAGCAAAGGCTGCTCACGCCAACACACTGATTTGTTTGATTATTTTTTTATTATTTGAAAGCATCTTTGCTATACATAATTTCTTTACATGTGCCTAAAACCTTTGCACAGTACTTCATAAAAAGATTTCTCAAACAGCTAAAAACTGAAATTAAATAATGTATTCTTGAAGAATCATCATCATCAACGGAGTAAAAATGCTATTAGTTTTTGATAAATAATGGGGGGAAAAACAAAAACAAATGTACTTGGTGGCAAACCCAGACCTTTGGACCCTACTGTAAACACAGGCAAAGTGCCAGCGCCGGCCTATTTCATTTGCACACGCAAAAGTCGTCAACAAGAGGCCCTGTAAGCACTTCTTCACACCCAGTCCCAGAGACTATTAGACTAGACTACACAGTTTAGTGTTCTCAGACTCCAAGCTGCCTGACTAATCCCTGAATTTGTTAATAACTGATGAGCTGCAGGAAAACAATCTGAACTGTGCAGTACAGAGGGATTAGGAGTGAAGAACAGAAGTTGTAAACACTCAAGCAAACGTTCTTCGCGAGGTTGATAGCCATGTCCTACAGGTCAGCCTTGAGAAAATAAATAAAGTCAACTACTGGATAAGCTGTTGTTCCACATTTATTTATCCAAGGTATTCATAACTACGATAATCCGAACAGTACATTAAAAAAAAAGAAGAAGATCAGTTACTAAACAGTACTGAAGGCAGCTTTGTTTAACCCTTTAATGGTCTCGCCAAGATAAAAGCAATGGGGGAAAAAAATATTTTATTTCTTTCTTTTTTAACCAACCACACAGTATTTTTTTAAATATTATGAGCCTCTACCAAACGGTTACGATGTCTATTTATGGTAAAAGAGCTTTGAAACCGAAAGACATTATATGCACACAGAATTTCTTACATATGTGTGAAACCTGAGAAATAAAACTTTTTTTTTTTATCAAAAAGAAAAAACAATAACAGAAAATGTATAAAACACTTAAAGATACCAAAACATTTATAAAAGTTATATAAAATAACTCTTTAGTATAAATCAAACTTATTTCATGTGGTAGTGCAACACAGCAGTTTCTTTGTGTGTTTGTATAATAATTTTTTTATTAAAAATGTTATTTATCATAATACCTTACAGAGTTAAAAGAAATTAAGACAAAAAATAAAAACTTATTAAAAAAAAAAATTAAAGGAAAGTCATAACATAGCCCAACAGTGTGGTTGAAAGGGCTCAACATTTTTCCAACAAGATATACTTACTAAAAAAGATGCTGTACCAAAAGGGTTGAGCAGACCATTAAAGGGTTAAAAATCACCCTAAACGTTATGAAAACATTTTGTTTATGATTAAATCCTTTTGGGGAGAGCAAAAATGGTCACAGCGGGGAGTTTTGCCTCATTCTTTTAAGAAACAAATCTGAGCTAGTACTGAACAAGTGACAGGGAAGTGCCCTTGCAATCTAAAATATAAGAGCCAATTGGGTTCCAAGATGCAAACGCAGGCCATGCAAATTACCAGACAGTATTTAAAACCTTATACTGGTTTCCTAGAGGAAGGATGTGGGTGTGTGTAGGGTTAGGGGTGTTTTTTCAAATTTACATAATTAAGAAATCTGGATTTCCTGACGAGGATAAAAGTGTCAGCGCTTCTGTGGCATTTTCTAATGACAGTTTTTTGTGGAACTTCCACATCAAACCATTCATTATGCAATATAACAGAAATGTTATGGTCTTTATCCTGAAAATGGTGCGTAATCACGCCTTCCTGTAAATATAGAAAGCCACGTGTATTTAGAATCGAGCCATAGGCACAACAACATTCGCTTATGCTCATAAGAAAATGTCAGGATTGCACACATCCAGATATAGCCTGAAATAAAATAAAATAAAAAAGGGGACATTCTACACGTTTGCCTCATCTTTTCTGAGGGCACTACCTGCACGCTTAGCAGAAGGAGGGATGAAGCGAAGGACGGCTTTTTGTGAGAAACTGCAGGATCCCAACCCAACATTCCAATACGTTTAGTCGGCTAACTTTAGCAGGCAGGACACACCCCCAGATACCTTAAGAGGTTGGATTACTTCATGGCAGCAGTGCTATGAAGAGCACAGTGGGTGTGCGTGCAAAAAATAAATAAATAAATAAAGTTCTTGGAGTTTTCTCAACTGCCTGTCAATTACATTGCAGAGCCATCCCATTTCCTTCTTTTAAAGCCTCCGCAAACCTGTTTTTACTAATTAAATCCTTTCTAGGGAATAAAATTTGAGTGAGCAGACTGGCCAAAGTGTGAAGATTGTCGCTGCAGCAATTTTGCCAAAGTGGCAGCTGAAAATTGCATAGGAGTTGGTATTAAAAGGCAAAGTGTTGTGTCATTAAATACAAGAGCCAATCATATTCCAATTAGGGCAGGGCAATAACGAAAAGAATTACGGTATTAGTTTTTTGTTTTTTAAAGAAAAGACAAGATTACATTGACACCCACATGAACCCCACGCCACCCCGTGTCACGTCTATTACTGTGCAGCTAATGTTTTTTGTTTGAGGTGATGAACTACTTTTGCTTGCCGTTTAAAAAAATTAAATAAAATTGCAGTATGCATTTGAGTCCAAATTAGCTTTTTAATTATTATCTACTGTTACTTTCCTTATTTTGTTATATTAAACACGTAAATATTTCATATTATTAATATTATTTGACAAGCCTTTTAAAATCAAATTAAGCCTCTTTTGCTTTCTATCCGTTCTTGTATCCCGGTGTGGGCGATTATCGCCTGCGACTTGTGAATCATCGCAGATATACGATGAATTCGTCCTATTGGCCAGCCATATTTCCCATATGCAAATGACTTCTGTAATTACATGGGTTCACCAGTAGGGCGGGGGATGGATGTGTGTCGGGTTGAGGGCGCATCTAATTTACATATTCATAGAATCTGGATTTCTTGATGAGGGTAAAATTCCTGGCGCTTCTGTGACTTTTCCCGTTCACAACCATTTTGTGCAGCCATGTCAAGCAGTGTAATATTCATTCAAATAAAATGTATAAACTTCGAGTGACCTTTAAATGTATTGTTCCTCCAAACAGTACGAGATCCCGTAAAACATTAGGGCTTACGCAATCTGTCTGCGAGTGTCTCACTCTCTTGCTTCTCTCCCTCTTCCCCTCGTATTTTGTCATTTTTCCCTTTCTTGCAGTTCTCTCGCATGGTTGTCCAGCTCCCCCCTCGTCTCATACTTGAACTTGGCCATAGTTTAAGAACAGCGCTGACCACAGGTTTACTTCACACTGATCCAGGATCAGCTCTTTAAACCCCAATTATGCAAGTCACAGAGAAAACTGATTTCAGATCAGGGTTGTACAGCTGTGTGTGCTCCCTGTGGAGCTTTAGTACACAGTGCCGCAAGCATGACTGATCTTACTCAATAGCATTATCGAAGACACACACTTTCTCAAGTAGAAACACAGACACTCAGTTACACACAGATACTGACACACTCCCACTTTGCAACATTACCTTACACACACACATGTTTATGGACTGGGGAATAATACATTCTCTGTCTCTTGCTCACGCTCACTGATTCAGGAAAACTTGTTTGCACATGCGTGCGTGCACACACAGGTCCTGGGTTTCATCCCCAGATCATTTACAATTCCACCTTATACAGAAATGCTAAATATAGGACACACACACACACACACACCTCCCTGATGCAATAAGAGCGCCACCTGCTGGTGGTCTTTTTGTTTTTTCTATTACGCACCACTACAGTTAGAACAGTATGTACGGGGCAAACACAGCGTATTATTCTGGAGGGGTAATTTCTCCAACACTAAACACACTTACACTTCGAAACTCCTGGGAAATGGGGCAGAAAAAAAGAAAAGGGAAAAAGCTGGCGGTAAACTCACATCTGGCGCTTGATGTACTCTTTGAGCAGATTCTCCTCGATGGTGTACATCTGTACCCGGTTCCCGTCGTCATAGTAATACATCATATTGGTACCGAAGTCTGGAGGCACGGCGGAGCCATCAGGGTACGATTCCCGATAACTATGGGAGTAGTCAAAACGTCCTGGGGATTGCAGGATGGGGGGTAGATGGAGGAAGGAGGACGTTCAGAATGCTTAGCCGTTTATTAGCAGTAAACAACGTGTTATTACAAATCAACGTTGTATTTTCAGAGACGCCTGAACCTTTTCAAAAAAAAAATTATTTAAACATTTCAACCTTTTCAGGTAAATTTCAGGTAATAATTTGGAGTGCAAATCATAATTGTGTGACATGAGCATACACACATTCAAACAGAAACACGGCTCATTTTTAATCTTGCATAAACTAAGAAGGTTAGTTAACTGCTACTCATGTAGCCTTTTGGTTACTGCTGTGTTTTGTGGTTGTGGTGCGCGTCACCCAAAAATCGCATTAAATAAGCGTCATTCCCGAGGAGTTGCACGTCTTGTGTATCTTGGGCAGATTAATTTTTACGATAGGATTAGTTAAATGACTTAGGAAATGACTTATCATACATTTCATTAGGTCATCTAGTTCTAAGAAATACACACAAGACTTTGGACTTTTTTGGCTGCCACATGTTTGTACGCTTATCTCTCTGTGCACTACACGTTGCAAGGAACCAATCAGATTGACAGTCGTTTTGTTGGAGGAACTTTTTTTTTTTTGCGCTGAGACACAAACCTGTTCGCTTGTTCACCAAGTTATACAAGCAACAATTCATTATAGTCTCAAATCAATATCATTTATGCTTTATATTCTGCCCAAAGGATCAAACACTATTTGTGTATTATAGTTTTCGGAACCAAATTTCAGTACCCAGTCTTTGGCACAATTTTAAGAAACTTAAATGTAATACAAATAATTGCCGCCAGTGTGTAAAACTACTAATTCTTAATACACACCCACATCGTTATGTCCTTTTAAAATTAGGAGCCAGTATAGTCTTTGCCACAGTGGCGATGTGGTTACCTCGGCCGCGGCCTCTGCCCCTGCCACGACCTTTGCCCCGGCCCCTGAGGCCCCCGCGGACACTGCTACCCTCGCTGCGAACGCTCGACGTCTCATCATTGAAATCCCTCCTCCAGCCTGCACAAACAGCACACACACACAAAGAAGAGCTGAAATAAACACACAGACACACACGCGAGCAAACAAGAATGCAATTCCCTGATAAACCTCTCCATTCAGTAATAATGACTAATAATCAATAATGAGAAACAAAAATGAGAATTAAAAATCTTCAACAGTCTCCTGTATGTTCAGTGTACGTTTTGGTCAGATAGTATAGTGGCCAGACAACCGTAGCGGTCTCACTTAACAGCATGACGGGAACCCCAAAACTCTGCTGCACAAGTTTGGTGCAACATGATACACACCCCATCCCCCATCCCCCCACCAGTATGGCCTCAGAAATATAGAGACAGTAGCTCTCCATGGCTTCCCCCTCAATCGCTCAATACCAAAATACACAAGGGCTTTTAATAATTGGGCGTTAAATGCAGGGCTAGGAGAAATTTACATTAGTGCGTGGTGTTCATATCTCAATCCAAATGTCGTTTCATGTCCTAGCGCTTATAGTAGCTGTTGTCAATTATGTAATTTGTAAGCAATTCTCAGTACTCGATGTGTGTAATATGGAATATTTCCCATCTGCCCGAGCATCTTCAAGCATTGACATGCGAAATCCTAAGAAGCTTAAAAGTGGAAATCAAATTTGACGTTGCTGTCAGTGCTTGTAATGAGAACAAAAAAAGAACGAACAGATGCTGAAGTCTGCGACAGTGAGTAATGTCTAGATTCAAAATGAAAGCCTCATGAAGCAGATAAAAGGTTCATAATAATACTTATGTAATTAGTAATACAGATATCCTTTTGAGTGGCTTAGGGATTTACCCTGGCTAATTTCAAATGAAACTTGACGTTTTGCTTGTAGTGTTCGGATCAGTTATTTGTGCAAAAGGAAAACCTATTGCACTCGGTTTCTGAGAGTTTTTTTTTATTTTTATAATTTATAATATAATTTTATAATCATTTATTTGACCACTTGTAGAAATTAATGGTTAAATGTACCAAGCGTTGTTGTTTTCTTTAAAGAAAATGTCTGTAATTGAGTATATATTGTATAGGGACGGTGGTGACTCAGTGGTTAGGGCGCTGGGTTACTGATCAGAAGGTCGTGGGTTCGAGCTTCAGCTCCGCCAAGCTGCCACTGTTGGGCCCTTGAGCAAGGCCCTTAACCCTCCCTGCTCCAGGGGCGCTGCATCATGGCTGACCCTGCGCTCTGACCCTGCGCTCTGACCCCAGCTTACCAACATGCTGGGATATGAAGAATCAATTTCACTGTACCTGTACTTGTATATGTGACAATAAAGGAGCATTCTATTCTATAGTCGCCCTGCACTGAACACTTAACTATAACGGTAATAAATTAACCGATGGGTCGAGTCAAACGAGTCACTGTCCAAATGAAAATGACCGTTTTAAACAGGAGCAGAGTCAAGTGGAACCCTACCAGACTTATAACCACACAAGAAAATGTTTAGATTATGTGTGTGTGTGTGGTTATATATATAAATTAGGATTATGAAGGCCAGAAGGACAAAACACGAATCATCGTCACACTGGATATGCACTCATTTATAAATCACTTACAGAAGGAAGATCACTGAAACTATAATTAGATACTGAGCAGAACATTTTAATTAGTCCTAACCATTAAACTCTTATCAGACCCTCCAAATAACCTTAACCTTGATTCTTACTTCCTATATGTTTACTTAACATTTCTTGAATAAACACAGAATAATTAAAGCTGCACAGGGAGTCGCTTTTAAAAATGTTTACATAATGCAGAGTTACAAACAATACAGCAAGTACAATAAATAATAGAAAATTAAATAGCCACAATACGTTGAACTGATTAAGTGTGACGAAATCAAATGTCTGATATAATTTAGAAATTAGAATTTGAATCGAGTCTGCAAAAAAAGGGCACACAAGCACTTTACTGCACATATGAACAAACAGAAATCGAAATTAAAACATGTTTAATAAAGTATCATATATTAAACATCAGCACTGCTAGTCAAAATTATTTTAAACAACTGGAATTGAATGTTATAAAGCTATTAATGCCTAATACTAACTACTAATACTGATTATTAGGGCCGCAGACAAAAACAAAAAAAGTACAGAATGGCAATTAAATAATAATTAAATAAGTTTTCCACCAAAAGACAAGCCTTTGTGTTTAAGGACTTATTTATTTATTTTATAAATAAATTTTTTAAATCTTTTTCTCCCAATTTGGTCGATGCCAATTCCCACCACAGTTCTCTCTCCTATCGCACGACAGCCACCAAACGGGGAGGGCGAAAGCGAACACGCGTTTCCTCCGAGACGCGTGAAGCCCATCACCACCTCTTTTCGAACTGCTGCTCGTGCAACGTCATAGGGCCGTCCCGCGCACTCGGAGGACAGCGCCAACTGCCCTCTTCCGTATGCATGAGCACAGACGCCCACTTTTAATCGACAGGAGAGAAATTGTAATGCCGTCCCTCCCACCCAGAGAGCAGGGCCAATTACGCTCTCTTAGACTCCCGGCCACGGATGGCTGTGGTATCGTCGGGGCTCGATCTCCAGACGACAGGGCGAACGCTTTACTGTCGTGCCACTCAGGAGCGTTTAAGGACTCATTAACTGGCCGCTCTCAGATGTTCCTCTAAACGAATGCTCTATTAAAGGTGGGTGCACTTACAGGGTAAACCAGTTAAGCCTATAGAGAAAAGCCTCAGTCAGTGCTAGTATCAGTTCTATGACAAATATATGTTGTGTACTAGGAGTACCTAATTAATCGAGCTTCATGACTTTTTCAATTAGATCTAGATTGTTTCTAATGAAATAAAAAGTCACAAACGTCATCTTATTTTTAGATGTTCTAACCAAAAAAGTTAAAACGTGGCGTTCAAAAACTTTTGACTGGCAGTCTATATTATAGTTAGATTATATTAACTACGCATGATGCGTTAGATTTTCAATGGTAATCTGTAAACTGATGATGACTAGTGAGTGCTGTAAATCATCAACACATCTTTTCATAAACACACCATACAGCATATGCGTGCATGTACAAGTGAGCGCAGACGCGCGTCTCACCTCCTCTCCTGCGGGGGACGCTGCTCTGTGTCCCTTTGTCCTCCTCTTTCTCCTGCTCGGTGGGGAGGTGCGACTCCTGCTGTGCCTCCCTGTTTTCTTTACTGTCGCTCCCGTCGCTGCCACTCTCCTTCTCTCCTCCGTGCTCCCTCCTTCTCTCCCTCCGCCCAGCTGAGACCTTCTGGCCCTGCGAGTTGAGCGCGTTCTGCTGCTGCTGGGGGAGTGGAGTGGGGTGGGACCATCAATCACCAATCAATAAAAAAAGCCCTGGATCTCTCTTTCTCAAGGCCTTTTCCAGTGGACTAATTACCAGAAGTTTTGGCACCAGGTGTTCCTATCCTTGTGAGGACATTCGGTCCAAGATTCCTGGAACAACAGGGCTTCATTTCTTAGTTTTGTAGAGTCATGCCAACCAATCACTAATGTATCTTTGATAACATATGCAAATTTGAGCTTTAACTCTCTCTCCTAAACACATTTTCTATCCTATGATGTTGTATTAGCTTGCTACATGTGTCACCGAGGAAGCCCAGGTTGATGGGCAGTGCGCAATAGGGCTCCAGAGTAGCGCAAATGGCTATCATCAAGAGATTGAATCCGAATGATGCCGTAGCCCACTGTGACCGAGAGTCAGACCAAGACAGCGTACTTGGTCCTACTCTCTGGGTGGGAGGGATGGCATTCTCTCTCTTGTCGATTATAACAATGCTTGCCAATCTTGGGTGTCTGTCAGCTCATGTATATGGAAAAAGCCAGTTAGTGCTCTACTCTAAACGCATGAGCAGCAGTTTGTTAAATCTATTATTTGTAACTAATTTGCTCTCACTAATTACAATCCTATGAATTTGACATAAGATCAGGTTGGAGATACAGCTAAGTAATCTGTGCAACTGCACATAATTAATCTGAGAGAGTTTTTGTGGATCTGATGGCTAAAATATGTGCTTAATTAAAAATGTAATTTTAGACGAATATTAGTGTTCGGGATTCATAATGGTATTCTTGCTTGATACTACATTTTGGTGCATTCTAGAATTTGGTAAAATAGTTTTTATGAAGAAGGTGTAATGTGCTGTCCATTTATGATCACTTTTTTATTGTGTATGGACTGTTAAGTTTATGTTGTAAATGGGACAGTGTTGTGAGACTGTGTATTGGCCCATTCAACTCAATAGTAAGATCCAGTGAAGAAGGATTGGAACTGTATGGTATACTCTACACTTTTAGATAGGATGTAGCATCTTATTGCAGATTTTTGTTTCAGCTCCTTTGGGATGGATTCATTTTTAAGCAAGATAAAACCAATGTTGTGGGAGGACTCCATTTGTGTGCCATAGTTGTCACTCACGTGACTCTCACTCGGCCACAGATTTGCCAAGAATAATTTATTGGCCTCCGACAGAAGAGCTTAATGAACAGACTATCAATAGCAGCTTGAAGTCCTCACTCAGACTAGCAACTTCCAAAAATTTCTCTGAAAAGTGTAAGGGCAGTGGGAAGGCATTGCCACAGTATCATGTATATCTAAAACCCGCAAACTACAGTTGAAATGCTAGTGCCTCAACATGGCTCTATTGCTAAGTAGCTGGTCCAGCATGTCTGTCATTTAGACACTAAGAGCCAAGTTGAGGAATCTGTCAACACTAACTTTCCAATAAAGCTGTAGGAGACTCAGGCCACTGTTTTCTATTAAATACAAAGTTTTAAAATAGTTTCTGATGTTTTCCCTCAGGAAAGTCACAGAGGTTCTGAGAATACATGGCATCCCCAAAGAGATGCAGAAAAAGACAATTACTGGTAATAAAATAATAGTGACTCACAACGAGAATAGTGCCTTACATTCATCTGGATATTGCCAGTGAATGGTTTCCTCTATGTTTCTTCTCACATAATTTTGATCACTTTGAAAGAATAGAATGTAACTGAAGTGTTCATCGCCTTTGATGAACTCCTAAATAGTTTGCAGATAACAAAAGATAACAAATAAAATTATTGCAGCATTCCAAAACTGTAAGGAAATGGTCACACCAGGGCCATCAACAGGGGGTTAACTGGGTACCGTGTCCTGGGTCCTGGACTCCTGGACAACAGTTTTCTTTGAATCGGGATTTTCCGGATCAGGCTTTATCGGGAATCGGCTCCACCGGAACGGGCTTTACCGGAACAGGATTTTCTGGAATGGGCTTTTCGGGATCGGGTTTTACTGCCTGAATGGACTCGACTGACACGGACTTCCCCTTGCGTCGACATCTCCAACCTCGCGGCAGGTCCTCCTCTGCAACACCAGCTGCAGCCATATCTGTGGCCAACATCGCCGGCACGTCCTCTTGAAGGAGTGTGACCAGTTTGGCGGACCCTTTGTCAATCTCCTCCGTGCGCAGCACTTCCGTGAGTGCGGCGAATATCTCTGCCGAGCCGCAAAACCCTGCCGAGCCGCAAAACCCTGCCGAGGGTTTCCGCTGCGAAGCATTACCTTCCTCAGATTGGCTCGCTGTATCCATTTTTGGGTCGAAGATTCTGTCACGCTTTGTAGTAGACAGAGACAGTAGATACAATGGCAAGCTTTACTTACACATATAAACTAAACTATCTGACTTACACACATTAACACATTCAGAATAGTTCGACATAGACACGGGCATAACATAGACAATCTTCCACAAAGTATACAGACACAAAGCGGTTAAATACACACACTGATTATGGGGAACTAACGAGACACAGCTAGGAACACTCAATGACGGAAAAGGGGCGTAAAGGAAACAGAACCAAAACATAAACATGAACAAATGGCGCTCGTCGTCACGGCAACCACCAAGCGTGGTCACGTGCACAGTTGTTCACGCCGGAGAGTCCATGGCACTGTTAACATGGTCTATTATTTGATTCAAATTGTATAGTCCAGTTAGATTTTAAACATCAAATAAATTTCCATGCTAACACTTTAAAGGAAAAACACAGTACAGTAGAGCCATTTTCAATGGTGATAGCATCTCATGTAAAATCATAAGTGCTAAAGAGAGTAAGAGAATAAATTAGCAAAACATTTTTAGCACAGAGGAGGGACAAAGTAAGATAAGTATCATAGGTGTCACGGTATGTTGGTGCGAGTGCGAGGACACAAACGCGAGGCTTCTCCTTGAGCGTTTTAACATGTTTATTTATAACAAACAAAGATCGGTGTACACAAACAAAAACACACGCCGCGACAGGCGTGATCCACACACAAACAACAAGAGACAGCACAGGACAGAAACAAGCGGCTATTTAAACACTTAATAAATTAATATTTATTAATTAATGAAGCCTGGGGCGGTGCTATGACGTCCTCCCCCTGCTCGGGAGGCGGAGGAACGTCGCCGTCCCCGAAGCCCGGGGGTGCTGCAACGACGTCCTCACTGGGTTCTGGAATCTCGGCCCCGCGTCTGCGAGCTCGGCCACGGCTCCACCGGCGTCTGTGAGCTCGGCCACTCCGCCAACGGCGTCTGGGAGCTCAGCCACTCCGCCAACGGCATCTGGGAGCTCAGCCACGCCTCCAACGGCGTCTCTATCCCTCCCCCCAAAAGATTCCAGCGAACTCCCAGGAGTGGAGGGGGGCGACCCGGGCTGGGGCGGCGCGACGGGGGGCGTAAAATCCACAGTAACAGTATTGTCTGTCAAACCATTCTAGTGTAATTTGGTAACTAGTTTAGACACAATTTTCATTTATGAAAATAATTATCCTAAACAGGACATGAACAAAAGCAGTTAAAAAAATCCTAACAAACAACCTCTCAGGGAACAAGAGCATCTGAAGCAAGAACAACTGATGTCTTGGTCGTTCCAAGTATATGAGGAACAGATGTTCACATAAAGCACATTTCACAGTAAGTCTGAAGCTGTGTTTAACAGCCTGTAAACATGAACACTATCTCTCATCGGTAGTCCAACATATATTTCCTTCCCAGTCATTATCATTGCAGGGTTCTATTTTGCTTCATCTTTGGTTTTTCTCTATAAACCTGTAAGTTTCCTTATATCCTTGCATTACTGAACTAATGTGGTATTGCCTATAAGAGTCAATGGTAACACTTTATAATACTACTAGATAACTTGTTTATAATAGGTAGGTAGCTCTTTTATAATAACTACTGGTTAATTACTGATCACATCAACATTAATTCCCAATTGCTAAGTCTTACCTTCCTCCTGGAGATCTTCCAGCTTATGTACCGTGGCCTATTCCAACACTTCAGTGTCTTAAATGTAAATGTCTTTATTATTTATTATTGTCAACACAAACCATTCTTCTCAGAGGAGACAGAGGGTCATTGTGTTCTTGTTTTTATTTAGCCAGTTAAGGTCTCAAGGGAGAAATAGACAAAAGGTTGTAATGTTGCAATGAGTAACAAATGTTCTCCATTAATGTACTTTCAAAAGTGTTGTAAAAATTTACTTTTAAGTAACAACACAGTTACACTTCAGTCACTTCATAGCAAAATATCAGCGACGCACAAATACATTACTGTAGGTAAATAAATAAAATTAAAATTTATGATAAAATACTGACATTTTATCCATCAGAATTTTCACTTTCACCTCACATGAGCACATGGTATGCTAATGTTAACATTTGCCCAGTTTGTGGTAATATTCAATTATAAGCTCATTATTATATTATAGAATTCCCCCATTCTGAGATCCTCTCGGTTCCCAAGGCAACAAGTGTCAGGTTTTCGTCATGTGTTTTTGTTTTGGTTTCACCATGTGCTTTTGTTTTTGTTATGCCATGTGCCTTTGTCTTGGTTTTGACCTTGTCTCTACCCCTGTCTTGTCATTGGTCTGTTCTCCCATTGTGTTCACCTGTTCTGTGTTTCACCTTGATTAGTTGGGCTTTGTCTCATTGCAAAGTCTTGTTGTAATATAGCCTTATATTTCCGAGTTCTTTTTTCCGTGTTTCTTGTTCTAGTTCCGTGTTTTCTGGTTTAGACCTGTGCCTATTTACCCAATTTATGATTATGGATTACCCGTGTTTAACTCTGTCACTTTACCCCTCAGGTGGACCCACAGGAACACTTAGTCAGTCCTAATTTTACCTTTCCCAGTACAACACTGGCCAATAAATCTAGGAGAGGAGCATCTGTGCCCAAAACAACCCCCCTTGCAATGCATTATCCATGCTTTGGGGAATATCTTAATGGATATAATTGTCTGATTAGCCTGTCGAAAAAAAGGTTCAGTATAGCAAGTTTTCTGACAGACTTTTATCCTCCTATATGAGAATAAATCAATATAGTAACCAGTCTAAGATGCACCCATGCCCTAAATGCCTTTGTGGTCATACTCAGATGACCAGATATCTTGATAAGGTTTTTCTTTTTAACAAATACATTTACATTAGTGAAATACCTTAAATATCAATAGGAATATATTTCCTCCCTGGGGATGAATTTGTTATTGTTCAGTGAAAAAAGCCAAAGAAGTCAAAGCTAACTATATCCATCATATCTTTCAACTGGAGATTGTTGTGGATTTAAAGAAGGAGAGATACATTTGACTTAACAGACAAAGCATTAGCATTCAGCAGCCATAAACAGACAGCAACAGTGTTTGTTTTCCATGTGACATGAAATTCTAAGGGGGAAGCCACAGAAAGGAAAGAATATATCATAATATATCTCAGAACGTGGCCAACAGTGGGGAAACAGAAAACATGTATAGGTTAATGTCAAGTCTTTTTTTTTCAGTAAAAAAAATTTTTTAAGGCAGCATACTGATGTTGATTTATATCTCTCTCACACAGCTGTTAATTGACTTGTCAGTGAATATGTGGGATGTGAAAAGAAAAATTTCAATGTTTTAAAAATAGGACATATACAGTATATTAAAGTGGTAATTTATTATTTATTTTATATAGACACATTGCTTCACAATGGAACTTTAAATTCATTAGCCTTTCCCATGTGAAAAAAGAGAATACACATCAATGACTGTAATGCACATTTTTGCTCTGTCTGTGTATTCCATATTCTATGCCTCTGTGGATGTTAGCTCTTGTTAAAGATACTTTTTGATCAGAGACACACTTGCTCAAGTTATGACTGGCAAATAATAGGCTTTACTAAACAGTCACAACAGTAGAAGTGGGAACAATATGGTGAGATAAATGGAGAGAAAGCAGTTTCTGACATGTTTAAAAATAAAATTGAAATGCTAAATGGAAGGTTGTGACCTCTACATCAGGACAAATACAATCAGTGGGATCATTTTCTATTTCAATCTTCTACTGAAGAATAGATGAAGCCAATACAGAAATTTATTAAAATGATTTCTTAGACCCATTTTTCGACTTGGCATGAATGAATGTGATTTTTTTTTAAACCACGTAAGTATGTGCAATGACCATACAGTTCAGTGTGAGGGGATCCAAGGTGGAGGGTTTGGATATTAGATGTAAATGCATTCCAGTAAGACGGAGCGTATTTGATGGGTAATGACATGTGTGCCAGGGATTCAATGTTACTGATATGCTCTTTGCAATGGTTTTGTGCATAACACAAGGAAAATAAGCATGCACACACTTAATGTGGATACAGTTCATGCATTAATGCAGCCTTAGGCTGTGGTAGGTTCCATGAAAGGGAATAAAAGGTCTGAGTGGGGAGTGAAAATTTGACCCTATTTTCCAAATGGAAGTGAAAGCAAATGTTAACAGATATATTTACAGATTTTTAGTTTAGGAAAACTATATGTTATCAAGCACAATACTGTCATTGTCACGGTTCGACCCGACCTTACACACACTTCCACCCCACACCACCAGAGGTCACCCTCTCCGGAGTACTGAGACTTTCTGATCACATGATTACATT
>JAOUQW010000047.1:14293761-14312097 GCA_028565825.1 Olivaichthys viedmensis | reverse complement strand
ATGATTTGAAACCTAAAGTGCATAAACACTAGAATCATATTACAATCATTTTATAGATGGATCTGAATCTAAATGGAGTTTATATTACTGAAAACACTGATTCCAAACTTTTGAACGCTAGTGTATATATGGCAACATACATCTGAAGCGTTAAATATTCTTACCGATTTGACAGATCATTAAGATTTTTTTTTTTTTTTACTGCCATTTATGAAACACAGACATCTCGCTGATTCACAAGACCTAATATTCTGCTCTAACTCATATGGCAAAATGGCATTTTAACAGCTTGGGTTGTTTTTAAACGTAGTGATAAAACCTGGCCCACTGAAAAATCATGTTCTCCGCAAAGAGAAATGCACATTTGTCCCAGAAACATCTGCTCCATGCACAAACATATCGGTTCAAAAAATTCCCAGTGGAGGATATCGGACTCTCACATCTGTGCCTGTGAGGTAAGACATGAGGAACTTGAGCTGGGAAAGGGGCCTTCAGCCTTCTTTGCTCTTTCCATCAGGACACTGACTGCATCTGTAACCCTGGACGATCCATACACACTACATGACAAAAACTCAACAAGATGGTTAACTCTCATTTTTGGTCTTTCTGTTTCCTTATTTTAATACACAGGTGGCAGTGTATAGATTGTGTCCCGCTGGAACATCGCTTAACAATTAACAGTAGGCAATTATAGCATTGATGGCTGGCCACCTTCTGCTGCCGACCCATAATTCCCTGTCTGCACATGATTAGTGGTAAGAGGTGATGGGGAGCAAAAAGTCAGCAGTAGCAAAAGAATAGTCATCTAGATTATAATATGATGAACAAGTTTTGTCGAGAAAGAGAGGATCTGAACTGGCATCATATGCAACTGATCATTTAAACCAGGGGCTCTTAAATCCAGTCCTAGGCTGCTACTGCCCCGTCCAGTTTGAAGATTTTCCTGCTCCCTAAAAAACCTGATCCAGCATGTGTAGGGTTTCAGCATTAGCTCATGAGCTGGATCAGACTTGAGAGCCCCTGGCGTAAGCCAAATAAAAGTGAATATAATCTTAAATTTTAATTGACCTGAATGTGGTTATATAGCTGCACAGAAAATGGAAAACATGTAATTGAGACCACAAAGTATTCACTTTTTTTGTATTAAGAAAAACTGTAAACCTTTAAAATGCAGAGAGTAAAATATCACTTGATCTAGATTTAAAGTTTGGAAACTTGCAATGCACCTGCAGGTCCTAAATGTCTCCAAGGCCACACATAGCATCAAAGATGGTGTTTCTGTTACATAATAGGTGGCATTCATTGATGTAGTACTCAAGTCCTGGACACGGACTTAATCCGACTTCTATTAGTCCCAATTTTCTTGACTTGTAAGTGACTTGAACTCGCTTATCTATTACTTAAGACTTGACTTGGACTTAAGGTTATGAGGCTCGGACTTTGACTTGGACTTGAGCATTTTTTCTGAATTTTGTATGCTCTGACGTGTAAATAGGCTGCATAAGTCATAATTTTTTCTTCAATACTAAATAACGTTACTCATACTATGCTACTGTAGTCTACTGCAATTCATTAAAGTAGCCAGAGCCAAAATCTTAATCGAATTTTCATTGGTGGACATGAATTATCTCAATGGTTAAAGGAGGAAATCAAGATACAAATAAAGATACAGCAATTAAAATACAGAACCGTTCCATTAAAAATTCTGAACTCTACTGTAAAATAAACTCTGAAAAACGAAGAACTGTGAATTTGAAATAACAGTGTTATAAATAAATAAACGTGACTAATAATTTCCAGATTGTAAGCTTGTACAATATTGCAACTATGTCAAATTATATTCATTTATAGTGTACATTTTAAATGTGATCGCTGATCCATGAGCATGAACTGTAGGGTTTTTAATTACACAATAACCAACCTGAATTTACAGCCCCTCTGAAACTTAACTGCACCTCTATAGTTTTCCTGTCTGATCAAAAGGCCAGTGCCTTTCTACGTCCTCTCCATCTTAATCTCTCCTCATCTTTCTCCAGCTCACCCCTTCCAACATTTCTCGGTTTTCCTCACTCTCTTCCTTTGCAGCCGCTCTCTCCACACTTGTGTGTAATCTTACCTTGCCTGCCAGATGGTAAATCTCTCGCTTTGGAAATCAGCACTGCATTGAGCTGATGAAGTTTGTTAATGATTACAACATATAGCATAAAGCACATTCAAAGTTTAGTCAGCAGGAAAGAATGGCAGAAATTCAGCTGGCTTTCCTGCTCAACTGTTAGCCCAGACTCAGATATGCGTCAACAGTTTTGCAAAAGTCCACTTTAACTTTACCCAGAGCCAACTTTTTCTGTCATCTGACTTATATTATGAAGGAAATGAATCTTAACTACATAAAAAAACCAAACGACATTACAATTTTTAATAATTAAAAACAATAAGTTCAGCAGGGCTTTCAATTTGCCTGAGTCGACACTGTGAGTTTGACAGTGTACGATAATACTGAGCTAGCACTGACCAATTAGCCTTCGACACAAATACGAGCAGACATTGTAACCGCAAGCCAAACTACCCTCAAATTATAGCATGTCCTGACAATTCTGAATTATTTGTCATGAGCCACTATTGTGTACAGAACAGAGGATGAAAGACCGTAATCTTGTGTAATTCATATCCTATGAGTTTCATGTCCCATTTATTTAACAGATAGTCTTTACCCGATGTGGGAGGGAGAACACTGCATGTGAAAATCTGAGCCGCAGCCTCAAGCCGCAGGCAGCTCACCAAAACCAAATTGCTTAACAGCTGGAGTGTTATTTGATCTCGGACCGAAATCCAAGCCATATCCTAATCCTGTTTACCATCTCTACAACACTCAAACTTACTCAGACTTTTTGCCTTTTGTTCTAAAATGCAGTTTTAAAATATGACAATTTGCAAATAAAGTGTATAATAATGTATACTTGCAGCATTAAACCCCTTAAAGTCTCGGCTTATTATTTCATTATTCTTAAAGCATATTATTCAGTAACTACTATGAATTATTTAGTAACTACAATGAAACTTATAGCAAAAGGTATTTAATTCCAAGAGTAAGGAGTGTAGTCTGGACCTAGTCTCAGCCTCAGACCACAGCTCACAAAGTGTCTGATATGTTTTATACACTTTTCTGGCCACAAGCTTCAGAATATCGAAGGTTGCACCCTGATTGGCTCTCCGCATTTCCGTGTAAACGCACTTCCATGCACCAGTTTCCAATGGGAAAACAAACTTTTGAACACCGTGACACAATGAGCTTTTCGGAGCAAGATAAAGTTACTGGATTGAAAAGGTTTACGGCATCACAATGAGTTTTGCTTGAAGCAGCTAGTGGCAAGTAAACGAGATAATCTCTCATAACGGGCTACAGTAAGAGGTCTGTGGTTTGTTGTTTGCAATTTCAGTTAAATGGCCACTTGCTTTGAAAGTTGGCGGTTCTTGGCCACATTTAGTGACGAAAAGTACCGGACTCTAGTGAAAGGCTAGTATGGGACTTTGAAGTCCTAAAACCTTGTGAAAGCAAATAACGTGTAATTATATTACATTATAATATATTATTTTTGAATGCCATTTCTAATAGGATTGAATGATTGATCTAATGTCTTTCCAGAGCTGTTTCCCTATACACAACGTGCCGAAGATCAAGTACAAATGCTGCGGTAAAGTAACTTTCATGAGGTTCACAGTGGGTTACTTACCATGATTAGGGATATTGGATCATGCTTGGATTATATCAAGTAATCACAGCTTTGACATAGAGAAAATAATGCCTTTTTTCCCCTTTAGCCTCGGCCATGGACAGTGGAGTTGGTATAGAACAAACACAGAATAGTACCAAAAAAAAAGGTTCTCTATAGATATGTAGAAAATAAGCTATTAAGAACATGGCCAATGAGTGCCAAATCAGCAGAAATCCGTAGAAAAACTTCTATCAAACCAATAATAGAATAAGGGACAAAGAAGACTGATTTTAGTGACTGGTAATTTTAGTATTAGCTTACTTGGAAAAATCTGAAATCAAACTGCATCTAGTACAATAAATGATAGACACACACGCACAACCCAGAAAAAAGAGCAAAGAGCACACCAAGAAGTAAAAATCAATTGCCAGACGATGACCAAAAATATGGAATAACACACTGGAATTCTCTTCTTTTCCTCTTTCTCACACACACATGCAGGCACGCATTAGTCTATCAAGTTTCAAAGAAAACTCGCTTCTCCCACCTTGGCTTTCCAAAGTGAAGAGAGATTAGAGATTGATTGTAGACGGCTTGAGCTTTTTCAGATCCTCCACAGCTGCATAAAAGAGCTGTTTCTTTTCACCCTTACCTTTAATCATGACCAGCACACTCCCTAGCAGGAAATAACAACTATTTTCCTTTTTTCGAAGTGGACTTCCATTTGATTATTAAACACCATGACCATGGTCATAGATTAATTCACTGAATAAAAGGTTTATAATTAAAAGTTGATTATGAGATACAATAGCCTGGTGCAATTTTTCAATATTCACACTTTGGGAATCTGTTTGTTTCATAGCTTAAAGTGCCTCATACTTAAAAATTTGATTTTTAAATGGCTGATTTGTTTATATAAATTGTTGTTTGTGTCAAATTTGTTAAAACAGCGCTTTGTCGGTACTTTTAGGGAGCGTGACATTTCATCTTAGGTAGTGATGTCATGAAATAAGCGCTACGTGAAACCTGGAAACTTTTAGCCACCGAACCTCCATGCTAAGCTAGTGGGCTTGCTAGCTAACTTAGTTAATGTTAGTGATAAACAAAATCATGGTTGTGTTTTGACAAGTTTGCCTACAGTTAAATAAATTGCTGAAAATATAATAATGCAAATTGAGACTCCATTACTGAATCTTACTCAAGTCCACATGTGACAAATGTGAGCTAGTTAACTAGAAGTTAGCAAGTGCGCTAGCAAGGGTAGTGGGATAACTAACGTGATGATATATTTTGATTACTGTTAAATAAATCGCTTAGAATATAGTCATGTTAATCCAGAGTCAGATTATGAGAAAGAAGCAGTAATGGGCCAAGATAGAAAATAACAATTCATCTGCTACCTAATAAATGGCAAAACTGGTTTTGCACCACCTCTACTACCAAACATTCACAACTACTAACAATAATGCTAGCAGGCTATGTAGGTCGGTTCACCGAGAAGTGCGTGTGCAAGACTGAAAAAGGAAGAGGAAATGAAAGAAATGAAGGGAAAAGAAGTGCATGTGGGCCACCAAGGCTACAATCTTTCAACTTGTGGCAGAAAGCCCAACACAAAATGGAACTTCCCCATACCACTGCATTCAATCAGATACCTTGGTACATGGATATGAGATAAGATCAGTATATTTTAAAAGTGGTTGGAATTATTCCTTTACCTTACATGACAAAGTCAATAACGTGGTCTTAAACTACGCACTGTGAGGTGTTACACAAAGGTATGCACTGTATGAATCAGGCCCCTATTTGATGATAACCCATGCACATGGTAAAATCCAAGCTGCACTCCCAAGTGGTACATTCAGTCACACATTTGTTTGCGTAAACCCTTGTGTGAGAAGCACTGAGCTCAGTTATGCTCTGGGCAACACAATAAAGTGGAGTGTTGGCAAGTTAAAGATAAGGAACTGGTCCTGCATTGCAGATAAAAAGAATGTTACACTGGTTTCTCGTAGACAATAAAATCTCCATGACTGAATTGGAATGTGTATCCCCTTTGTGACACTGCAATTTTTTTGAGAGGGCAAAATGTCAACTTTTTTGTGAGAGTTGGTTGATTCCCTTGTGTTGTTTTTTCTGACCGTATCCTTTACTGTAAAACCAGACCAAAT
Organism: Olivaichthys viedmensis; assembly: GCA_028565825.1. Classification (NCBI taxonomy): domain Eukaryota; kingdom Metazoa; phylum Chordata; class Actinopteri; order Siluriformes; family Diplomystidae; genus Olivaichthys; species Olivaichthys viedmensis. Next base: position 14,306,216 of record JAOUQW010000047.1, on the reverse strand, counting down.
TCTCCCATATGCCGCTGCCTATCATGATAGTTCCACTTTGCGTGCTGCTCCATTTTCCGTATACCAGACATGATGGAGATCACAGCTGATTCTGTAATGATAACTTTACAACATGGCAGACCAGGCTCACATACCTCTGGTATCCTTTATGTGACCTAATTGACAGCATAGGTTGACAGCATGGTATATACATACAGGGCATTCGGAAGTTCATAACCTAGTTAAAAACAGCAAACAGGCATGACATGTTGTAACATTATGGACCTGGCATAAGATCAATACAATAGTTTTCATGACTTCACTATCGTAATTGAAACTGTCTTTTTTTTTTTCCACTATGAGACTGGCTGCTTACTGGCTGATTCGGAAATGCTTTGTCCACTACAATACTTAGTTTGCATTGAAATATTCCTATTTTTACAATGGGTTGAGGCAACTGTGTTGACAGATTGAAACACAATTGTTATAGTCCTCACAACAGGCAATAGCCAATATTGAGAGCTAATCTCATACCTAATACACTTAGCATATGCTTAATGTCTAACTTCAGCACACTGAGTAGTAGAATTACCTGGTCGTTGCATGCGTTTTGAGTATCAGGATTATTATTATTTATGTAAAAATGCAGGTGTAAATGCACCTAAGACATTTAAAACTCATTTAAATCTGATTGCTCAAAACACTTCAGGAGGTCTAATACGCATTTTAGCCATGTTATACAAGACAAGTGTAAATGTATACATTTCATTATAACTTGTGTTCATGACTGCTGATGTAGGCGCATTTAAGGCACGCAAAATCTAAATTTTTGATGCAGCAACCATCTTTTGCATGAAACAACTAGAAACAAGGAACAACACAGGAAGTTGACGGTCAGGTATGATGAGTTGATTTGAATATTAATGCGAGATACAGGAATCAGATTTGAATCCGACTAACTAGAGACAGATTTGACTACTACTGTAAATGCATGTGGTTATAATATTATAAGATACATGAAATGACCAAACATAAGCAATTTCAGAATAAGATTGCCATGCCTTGTCACATCGAGTGCCCTGAAGCAACGGTAGGAGACATATCGGCGAGACAGAACCCTATTTATCACTTTGGACCCTCTGCTCACTGTCACCAAACCCCATCCTGTCTTTCATCCACTGTTGACCTTGGCAGGGTAGAGATAAAAGTGCTGAGCTCCAGTGCAATTCACACATATTTTCTTAGACAAGGCCCTTCCAAATCAAACTCATCTCTTCCTGAAAGTCAGACACAGGCCCCAAAAGTTAACTTTGCCTTTTAATTCCCATGGATGGACTGAAAGGAAGAACTTGATGTCTCTCCAAATTGTTGTTTGGTCAGTGTCTTCGGTTGAAGAACAATCATGAGCAGTGGGATGGGATGTCACGGAGCCTTTTCACACCAGCAGGAAAGCAACTCTCAATACCCAGAATCAAACCTTAACCAATTACAGCAAAGTCTCACAACCAGTCTGGGGTCAATGTTAAAAAAACAGGCTCTTCAAACAAGCTGGAATCTTTTGCGTAAACCCATCAACTGATCTCTGCTAATCGTATTAGAACACAGTGGCAAGGTGTTCTGTTGTGCTGTGTGCTGCGTAAAACCTCAATTAACCTCATTAACTCCTGTAATTTAGAAGTCAGGCAAGGTGACCCAAATAGTCACCCCTATAGTTTATCATTGTCACTGACGTAATTGAGGATTAAAAAGACGTGTGAGAGTTGTTCTCTCACTAAGTAAAAGTCTTAAACAGATGTGGTACTTACAGAAAAGCTAGTTGTACCAAGGACTCAACCTGGTATGTGGACTGTTCTCGATAGTTTTAATGTTGATCATTTTAAGTTGCAATTTACCAGACAAAGCATTTATGCCCAGAAGAACAATGGTAAAGTAGCACATTATACCATCAAAGCTCCATCAGCATTTGCAGCAAACATCAGTGCTTTTATGATGGGTAACAGAATTATAATTACAAGTATTCTCTCCTCTTTCCCCTGTCCTTAGCAGCACTACTGAGAGAGCAGAGTAGAAGGCGAAAGACATTAGCAAGTGGTTTCATGGTCTAGTGGACCCTCTCAGACTGGAGACAACTGCTTACATACAAGATACAGCAGAGATTGGAGAAGGATGGAAAAAAACGCTTAGATAGCAGAATACCTTTCTGCATTATCTGTTAACCTGGGCCTGACTTGCACTATTGACCACTCTTGCATCCTAAGATAGACACTGTACAGTATAAACAAGTGACAGCATGTTGGGCACACACCAAGGGACACCCTACACTGTTTTAGAGGGTTGTTCCTCCAAAAACCATTTTGGCGTCTTGTCTAGCCCTTTCTGTAGTGGACCATAAGGACATAGTTCTGCCTGACACTAACAGGTTCTCTGAGGCCTAACCTGTCATGACATCTTTTCATCATAACTCAATTATGGAATTACTGGAATTAGAGACCTCTGAAATTTTATCTTATTTTTTCTCTGCACTTTGAAAAGATTCAAAACTGAAAGTTGTCATAGCTTCAAAACTATTATAACATGCTATTATTGTTGCATTATCATTACCATACCAAATGAAAAATGGTATTCATGATTAAATACTTTCAGAACCCAACGTAGAAAACTTTCATTGCCAATATTTCAACATTGCAATGTCACTAAAAATAACAACTTAGCTCTTTTTGGCACATTAACAAAGTGACGGTCCCACTTTAATTGTGGCTGCACAAACTGTCAAGTTGCACAAGCAGCTCCACTTCTCTTTTTCTTTTTTTTGCCTCTAAAGGCACAGCAAAGGTAAGCAACCCCCTCATTGCCATAGTTTAACCAATCTTTATTTAATCTTTATCATTGATAATAATAAATATAATCTGGATATCAAGCGAGGCTAGCTAGTTAGCCGATACTAGTTAGGACTGGTAAGAGCGTTGTTATGATTACAGTGTACGGGTGGTGTGAGCGGCTTTTTTTTATATCAGCACAAACTTCTAGTGTGAAAGCAGCCTTAGAATCTTTGTTTTTGTTAAAAATAAACCCACAGCAAGAGATGTAGAGATTCCTCTGTATAGAAACAGGTGTTTACATGGTCTGACAAAAAACATTATGACAATAAACCTCATACGATACGACTCTCTTGTCTCTTTGGTTTGTGGGTAAAATAGTTTCTAGCAGATGTTTTCTCATCTAAACCTTTAGAAGCTGGTTTTAGACCAGATGCTTTAGTAGCCCTCTACCAGTCAAAGATGTCTTTCTGTGGTGAAAGGTCTTATGTAAAGTCCAACTTAATCCACAGAGTAATAAATAGTGCTTCTTACTGCCACTCAGATATGCTGCCCACCAATGCACCAGTCTCTGGGACACACACATACACGTAAGCACACAGGGCCAACAAAATGAAAGTACACAATTGCATTACTTTATAATATACACACAATTATGAAGGTCATTCAATAAGTCGTTCCCATGCAAGCCTGCTCGTGGAACCATTGCGTGGTAAGTGGTAAGGTCTGTAAGCTGTTTTGTGTCATGTAATGGTGCCCTACTTAGCATGACGATGTTGTGCTACAGGGCTAACATTAAAAAAACAAAAACTTTTTTTAAATACTTTCGCTTCATTAGTTGGACTTTTAATTTGTGGTTCCTTATGTGGAAAAGGTTAGAATAACACATAATATGTCTGAAAGACAAGAAGGAAGGAAAGAGATGTGGAACTGTGTTTGATCTTCATGGTTAGCTCCAGGATTTGGTTCGAGTGGAAGGCTTTACTGTTGACTATTAACTAGATTTACACAACAGCACGATCAGCTATTTTCACTTCAACACGCATTCATTCCTCATCTGTTGTACCTATGTTGTACCTATATGGTTACATTTGAAATTACTTGCCAGAGCTAACTGCAGTTGGAGTTTTCTTTCAATTTTGGAACCATACATAATTTTTTTTACTGCATTATGCTAATTGACCATGTGTAGAAAACAGTGAAGCATCTTGCTATGTCTTGTAGGAGGTGTTAATAAAACAAGAGGCATGGAGGTCTGGTATTTGACCCCAATTGATTTGGTATTCGCCCTCTTGACCCTAGGACGGCGGGTTTTCCGTAATTAAAACGCCACAGAAAAGCCTAATAAAACATGCTTCTGAAAGGTTAAGCATTGTAAATACATGAGTGGTCTCATCTCTACAATAGTATTTGAATAACGAAGTCTGTCTTGCTTGTTAAAATATTTACAGAAAAGTCTATAAAAGCACACAGCTTGTACGCTTTACAGATGTGCTAAGAGCTTGTGGATGTTAAACAGCTCTAAATGGCGTTACAGATAAACATTAGACATACTGCAGTAGACGTTTCGATTTTTAATGTGCAGCATCATTCCGATTAGAGCCCGACCAATATATTGCTTGGGCGTTAAAAATCAGCTGATGTTAAGGTTCCACGGACTTATCAGCACTGATGGTAATCACGCTGATAAAGCACTGATAATATCTCCTTAAATGTTATATATTGGACGTCCACCAAACACACTATGTTCACTCACAGAAAGTAAATTTTTACGTCTAAAATACAATTATGCTTTCTTGGATGGCTGTGGCATCGTTGAGATAACACTGCTTCATTGAAAGGCTAATAAACTCTGCCTGATGTCTTAATATGGTTATATATGTAACTGTTTTGCATGACGGCACAATTTTAAACAAACACTTTAATCAGGGCCTAATTTTCCAAAGGCATAACAGCAAATTAGGTTCTTAAAATGGCCAAGCGAATTTTGCTCTGAAGGATCTCTGGAGAAGTTAAGATCATTTTAAAATCAGAGCCATGACTGTTTCTGCCACGATTGCTTGCAATTGTGATCACAATAACAAATAAAAGGTGCCACTCTTTGGAGTGTTTGGAGGGTTTGGAAACTTTCCAAATACAATTACAGATAAAGTGCTTTTATACCATATTACTCAGAACTCTGAGCTATTACGTGTAATACAATTACATGTAAGCGCAAGTGTTTTAATGCTACATCGGACCAGAATTAGCAAGTAGTATCGATTACTCTTATTTGGAATCACGTACATCTCAGCCCCTAACAAGGCAGCATTCTTTCAGCCTTGAGTCGGCCTGTTTGCAGAATGAGTGGCAGAGAAAAGTAAACACCCTTAGGCACTGGGCAGGGAAAGTCTTAAAAGTTGGAGAGGCACGTGCTCCAATGCATGGAAGGCATTTGCAAACAAAAGAGATCCTACTTGAGCAAGAGGAGGAATTCGCAACTTGTCATTGCTGGCAGACCTAACCCTGCTTGAGACCTTTCCACTGGGGTCCCCATCCACTCCAATGATGAAGCACATTGCTAAAGCGCAAGTTTGGGCAAGAAAGTCTCCCTTGTGTAGGTATAACATGAACCAAGAGACTCTAGATGTTGAAATATTTCTAAATTAGGTTGGATTCAAATCATCTGCACAAGGTTAATTGCATGGATAATTTACACACTCGCTCAAAAGTTTGGAATCGTCTGTCATATTTTATGAACAGTCATTATTTTATTTACTAAACTCTTATACAGTGTAGTAGATCTAATATATCTAATATAAACCAGACACCAAAAGGTATTTTTAGAGGTTTTGTTTGGTATTTAAAGTGTTTTGGGAAAAGGTTATTTAAAAGTCATTTAAAAGGTTAAATTATAAAAATGTAATGATAAAGGAGAAATGACTACACATGAATAATTCCAGTATATTATTTAAGTATCCACTATTCCAAATTTGATCACCACTTTCCAAAAAAAGAGGCATTCTGGATATTAATGTTTATATTAACATCACTCTTGATGCTAAAAAAAACTTTCATAGTCATTTTCGCGTCATCATTCTGGACACATAATGTTTTACAGTTTTCTACAAATGATTTGAAACCTAATTTCAGAAACACTAGAATCACATTACAGTCATTTTATAGATGGATCTGAAACTAAATGGAGTTTATATTACTGAAAACAGTGATTCCAAACTTTTGAGCGGCGACGCCAAACTTTTGAACGCTAGTGTAACTCTGCCCCCAACCAGAACAGAGCTGTTCAGCTTTGCCTCTTTTCCTTAAAAGGCAACCTGAGAGGCATACGCAGTTTCAACAGAGGTGGGGTTGGTTGGAGGAGAATAAAGGCTTGTCTATGTTTTATTTTGCAGGCAGTAGAGCTCTATAAATTACAAACTGCTCCTTTAACAAAGTGTTTCCCAAACTCGTCTTTGCAGACCCCCAGATGATCGACATTACTCGATCTAGTTATATATAGTGCTTCCTGAATACACACAGGTCTTTGAAGATATGGAAATGAACATAATTGCTTGAGGCATGATTGTTTCATCATTATACAGCTTGGTTATTGTAACTATTAAAGCCCACTGGTTGACCCTCCTGTCATTTGATATACAACTGAAGTCAGACTTATTATTGGTAATTAATAAGCATTAACACTATCTTGTCTACACTCCTGGCTTTTAGCTGTTGCTAAAGTGTAGAATAATTAAGGCACTCTTGGAAAAGCACATTTGATACTCTCAAAGGTATACAAAAGGTGTTACTTTGTGATGCCATATCGCTCTGAGGTAATGTTACGCCATCCTGAAGTTCTCCTGATGCTGTTCTCTCTTTTTGCCTCAACTCTCTGCAACGTTTCAGTTGCCTGTGGTGATTGTTGTCCCATCTGAATCCAAGCTCTACTTTAGTTTAACTTTCACCTAAATTACTTTTCTAACCCGCTCTCCTTCTTGCTTTCCCTCTGACCTTTTCTTTCTCATCTTTTCTTCTGGCTGTGTGTGGACTTGACCACTGCCTGCTGAGGAGAAGAGGGGCTTTGCCCAGCAGTGTTTACTGACCTGCAAGGGCACAGAGTGAGAAAAAGTAAGCGAAAGAGAGAAAATGAGAAAGGGAGAGAGAGAACAAAAAGAACAGGAGAATCATCAGACAGCGAGTCAGCACAGTGCCAGACTGTCCAGCTCCAGCAGGGATTTGTCTCAGTCAAACAGGATATCTACAGCACTAAAGGTTAGACAGGAAGTGTTATTTCAGCCCATTTGGATTCTAAACCCTTGTTTTCAGCTGCACAGGGCCAAGTGCGGCGTGGCCACTGCACCAATCCTCGCTCAGCTCTCTCTGAAATAACTAAAGCATGGCTAGCTATAGAGGAGAGGAAGCCTAAGGGGATTGTTATTGCACAACCAATGTTCAAATTAGGAAGTGGTTGTGGGGGAAATTACTTTATGCCCGAACACAGTTGTAGTTTTGTACGAAAGGTTTATGTGAGTGAGCTCTACGTTGCTTAGAAAGTAAAATTTGATTTATTTTCTGATTCTGCAGACAGAAAGATTTACTATAAAAATATAGGCTTTCTATTAAAATATAGGCTTATACAGAGGTACTCAGATGTTTCTGAAGACTTATTAAGAAACTTATTTTGACTGAATAGTCAAGAATAGCATTAAGATCACACAGTTTAGGGAAACTTTTGGGGTGCCAGGTTTAAACATTGCTTGATAGTTAATTTTAAGGAAGAGTTTGAAAAGGGTCCTCTTACTGGAACCACCATAGTTATTCTCATTAGTTACAAATATTCACTTGTGTGATATAGTTTTCCTATAAAATAAACCTAGGTTAGTCTTTAACCCCTAACGCAGTAATCCCGCCAGCAGGATGAGATCATGGCTATCTTTATTGTGTCGCTGCGCCTCTGGTTTTTGAGCGAGAGAGATGTGGGTTTTTTTTTTTGTGAAACTAGAGACATCATGCTAATTAGCGAACATCAATGTATCAGTAAAAAACTGCCAATTTATAGAAAAACATATGGATAGTTTGTCCTACTGCCTGGTGCATTGGTATATAGATTCGTTTTTGGCCACCATCTTTGTTATTGATGTGCATAATAAAATTTTAGATACATTTCTGACAGTTTTGGCTCTGGTAGGTTACACTACAACCAATATGAGGGTCTTATTTAGAAGTGTGAAAACCATACACGTGTATTATCGGTTCTGGTATGGGGAAAACAGTGAATTGAAGTGTCTTCTAACTGACAGGAGAAACTTAGTCTGGTTGGTTATGTGATGATATAGTCTGTCTGACACGCAATGTCCAAGGCCATAGTGACTGGCTCAAGGGGTTAATAAGTTAAATGATTGCAAACAGATATTTTATTAAATATATTTTGAAAGGCTAGATGCTCTCAAACTTTTAAAGGGCAGTGTATCAGCATGACGTCTGGATCCCTCCAATTACATACTACTTGCCACCATCCCAACATTTCAGGCCAGCTGGATAAGCACAGTTTACGCCCTGACTAAATAAATTATTGTTACCGTTTCACTGCCTTTCACTTGACTGAAGGTTTGGCATTGAGAAGTTTTATTTCAGCCAACATACTGTAATATCTTTATGTTTAAATGCCTGTGAAATTGTGGCTGGAGACGCCCTTATTATGTTAATTATGTATCACAGCGGAGGCATTATTGTAACCAGACACAACAACTCAGATGAACACCAATAAGTTCAGACAAACTGAAATGAACTGGGGAACCTTTCTAATGCTTGGCTACAGTGTACACTGTCTGTACGAGTAATTGTTCCTGGCTTTAGGGTGAGAGAGTGTGTGAAGCAGGTGAGTAAATAAAGAAGTGTGCATTATGAATGCGGCACAGGAAATCCATCAACCGTCTGTTTTTTCAGCCTTGCCATTCAACTGTTCTCTCAGCCTTTGGAGTTATAGGCATGTGTCTGACATTGCATGGGGAGCGAAAAAAAGCAGAAAAAAAGAACATTATCCTGATGTAGCCTGATAGTAGTTCTTCCTTGAAATGCCAGCACAGCTTTACAGTGATAAGCTGTTTTAAAATGGTAAACGCTGACTCAGTAGTCCTTGTCTGAAAGTCTTTGCTTACACACGCATGGTCACTCATGATCAAGCTGATATGCCAAGATCCGTAATGTCAATGTAGTCAAAATAGTGTGTCAAAATAGTGTAAATATTACCTCATTAATTGGTAATAGCTGACTACAGGCTTTTCTGTAGGTCAGAGAAAGCCTGGTTTTTATGGGGGTTATGCACATGTCCCTGTATGTATGACATTATACAGTGCACAATACTCAGCTGCACTGTAAAACATGTGCATAACTACAACACAGTGACTGTAAATGCCAGACTGCATCTGTCATCTGTTTGTATTCCAGAGTACCACAGATACTGACTAAGCCTGTCCAATTTAAATACCTCATACCAATAAAACCATACCTGAAAACAATAAATGAGACAATTGCTTTCCTGCATTTTGTCATGTATTATAATACATTTTTATATTTTTAAATTATGTTTGAAAAGTTTTAGAGTTGTATGAAATTGTGGTTGAGGTTTGCACTTAGTGATCAATTGACCATATACGAGTTTAATAAAGCTAAAGCCAAACCCCACTGATATCTAAATACAGCCTCTATAAACCAAAACATCTGTTCCGAACTGCTCAGACATTTTCAAAAGCCTTTCAGATTTAGAGACATGTTTTTCATTGGACAGCGACTATATGATAGTTGTATCTGTATTATAAAATTTTACTTAGTTTATTTTATAGAAGTCTGATTCAGACATAATCCTTTTTCTTAGGGTGAATGCATGAAGTAAATGGCTCTGGTCATGTGACCAATTACATCACATGATAATGAAATAAATCAAGACAACCTATAATTTAATGTATAGCTTGCTTTTCAGTACAAAACACAACAACTCTTTTAGCTTTACAAACTCAAAACACAATTTCGGTCACAGTTGTGATTGGTGGGAATGAATTGACAAATAATATTAATTGCAAAGTTTTTTGTATTGATACTATTACATTTTTTTTTTTTTAAACTTGAATAATACAAAACACAAGACAGCAGCCTTTTTGAGTAACACCTATTTGAATGTGGCGATTACACATTGTGTAATAGCTATGTGACTTGCTTCATGGTGAAATACATTGTTCCAATTTTTTCTTCTCCCAGAGTTGGAGAAAATTATGCTTGGGCATAAAATTTCATGCTTACTTGCTTGCTTTCTTAAGACACCAGTTTGACTGAGTTAAGCGTAAAAATGGTTATCTCCCTCACAAGTCTTCATAACCAACTGCAGTGTAGGGGAGGAATATAGGATGATTTTTCTTTAAATTCTTCTTCCTCTCCAAGTCCTCCAGAATTGAATCTCTGTCACACAGCAGTTGGGTGGCCTTGTGGTATTATGGGGTATCTTGTTCCCATGGCAGCAAAGGGTCGCAAGCCTCAGTGGGTGTGAAACAGTTGGAGTTGAGCAGATCCACAGCTATGTTCAGCAAACCATCAATAACCGGCCCCTTAAGCAAAATTCCTTCACAGAAATAGACACAGAAAGAAGGGGAATTTCAATAGCGGCCTCCCAGACTTTATTTACGTCTGAATAAGGCATATTTAAAGGCAGATAGCTTAAAATGTTGAAATTGCAACCAGTTTGAAATTATATATTCAGGTGGTTTGTATTACTGTTGCCTTTATATCTGATGGAGACATTGGATTGGCGCGGCTCAGATTGAGAAATTTCCTTGCACAGATAAAAACTATGATATTTTGGATTATTTCCTGCCGGATAAGGAGGAAATGTAATCCGAAAGGACCAACATGAAACCAGAACAGCGGGGAACATATAACTGTTAGTGCCTTGAGTATGGTTTCCTAATCACATCACACTGTCACGCTGCGTAGACGGAGGTACGGACACAAACGCGAAGCCACTGAACAACATGCTTTACTTCAAACATAAACTTCAAACAGGAAACACATACAGGCATGACATTTACAACAGAAGACAATCAGGACTAGAACACGAAGGCTTTAAATACAAGTACTAATGAGGGAGACGAATGAGACACACGTGAGTACACTTACCATGATGGAACAGGGCGGAGACATGAAACAGAGACTAAACACAGATGGCTAATGGTGGCCGTCGCCATGGCAACCGGCACTGCGCGAAAGGACGTTTTGAGGTGTAATTTTAACACTTTCTTTATCCCATGTCAGCAGTTAAACTGATTTTAGAGTATTCGTGCAGGTAGGGAAACTGACAGAACTGGCAGTAAAAGATAGCAGAATGGCAAAATAAGATGTTGACAAATATATGTAGCGCTATCTCCGAAAAGCCGGATTTAACAAGGATTTAACTTACTTACCAGTTTTATATGCACAGATACACTGCCTGTCAAAAGTTTTGTGTCACCCTGGTTTTTTAAAAATAATTTTCTAAGTAATGTTTGATTTTCAACAACCCCAAATACACCTCAAAGCTACTAAAGAGATATTCTGAGAGAAAGGGCTATCTGTAAGCAAATGTCTGCCCAGTTAACCCAATCGAGCTGCTTTGAGAGGAGTAGGTTCAAAAGGTTTGAGCGATGTCAATAACCAGCTCCACTGACCTCTGGGAAGTCCTGCAAGAGGCACGGCAGAGAATTTCAGAGGAATGTCTGAAAAAAAGACGACTGTATCAGTTATAGATGCTAGTTGAGTTTCTTTGATAAATGTATAGTTACTTTTTATGGGAAGTGTACATACTTCTGAGGTACTTATACTTATGGCTTTAAATTTGTCCATGTATTGGTGGGTTTGTTTTTATGTGCCTGTGTGTAGCACAGGCCCACCTTTATAAACCAATATTCACAGGTATATTGATATTCACAGTTTTACAGGCTAAATCGTTGACCCTTGTTCTGACCACCCACATGATTGGAACACAGTGACATGCAACACCAAGAACTCAAAAGCGCAGCCTCAGTGTGACCCATAGATTTTGTAACGCAATAGCTGTGGAATGCTCCATGAAAAATGCCGCTCCGACTGAACCCAGTGTGCTCTGTAAACAAGGAGAAACTCTGTATTTATGTTTGTTTCCATATCTCTATTTATGCAGTTTAAGCAGTGTTTTTGAACTCCATGTAAAGTATGTCATTTTTCCTGGAAAATAGACCATAGAGGTTTAATTGTGTGCTATGAGGAAAGGAAATATGCTGCATTTTGCAGGTCATGTCACCCCAAATAATAATAATATAACTCATCCTCGTTATTTGACATTGACAAGAATATTATAAGACATTTACTTTACTATAGAAGTTATTTGGAATCAGAAGTGAAAACACATGTTTAGACTGTAATATCACGACCAACATGGTGTCACACTTGCAAATCTGTAACAATTTGCACAACTTTATTTGTATGAAAAGTTACAAAGGTTAGGTTTAGGGGCCAGGTTAGTGTTCATACCTTTTCTGAAAACGTAATTCTTATGAAATCGAAAGAAATCCAATCACATCACCCTCACTTGTTTGAATTTGTTCAAATTTCTCATGATATCAGGTTGATCAAGACATTGTAGTGTTGGTGTCTGTTGGATCAGTTACATCAGATAAT
>JAOUQW010000047.1:14268565-14282635 GCA_028565825.1 Olivaichthys viedmensis | reverse complement strand
CTGCCACACGATTGGCTGATTAGATAATTGCATGAATGAGAAGGTGTACATGTTCCTAATAAAGTGTTCGGTGAGTGCATATTACATATTTTCTTATGTGTGCCATGATCTGCTTTTTTGAAAAAAATGCCAGATGTGATACTTTGATGTCAGCCTTGACAGCTTTTTGTTAATTAAATATTCTTCTGGCTACTAGCAGTGGCAGCTATCCCACCTGTTTCACTAGATTAAGTGAATGAACTGGCTGGAAGCTTGGCAGTTTACAGTAACGACAGTGTGGCCAATATATTATGAGTAGTTAAGACTAGTTACTGTTGCTATGGCTTTGTAAATGTGAGACAGCTCTTCTGCGTGAGCACAGACAGTTTTGTGAGTTTTGCAATAGTTTCATTTAATTAGACCAGACATTGCAGTAATCAGCAGTAAATACGTTTTTTTATTATTGCAGCAAACGTAGCTTATGAGATTACAAAGGTTTAGTGATTAGGCCCGTTCTGACTACATTGCTAGAGCTTGATAATATTTATTTGTCGGAACTAGCACATAAAAGGGCTGTATTCCTGCTCTTTTTTACTTCAACCACCTATATGCAATAACACAGCAGACAGTATAGCTGAAACATAGCAGACAGAAAGGGAATTGCGAATATACTGGTTTTATTAACAACTTGAATCAGTGCAGGTACATTGGCTTGGTAATTACTGAAGGCCACATTTTGGCTAGTTATTACCTAGATGCACAAAATGGACCACTTTTTATAGAATTCTTCTCGAATATATAAGGCTTTGTTGTAATTATGGGCATGTGCGTGTGAAGCTGGAGTTTTAGCTTTTAGTATAGCTTTTGTAACTGCCAAAGGCCTTTGAGTAAAGTAAAATCTTAATATAAGGGATCAGCCTGAGTTGAACTCACCCATATAAAACACCAAACCTGATTTAAGGCCAGTTACCACACCCTAATAGGCTTATTTTTTCCTTTACTTGTGCTAATTTGCATATCACAAAAATGTATTCAACAAATGGATTTCACTCAGAATTACTTTTTGGTTTTTATTGTGATAACACACCCAATGGTCAGACTTTACCATAACAGTTTATCAAAATATTGTTATTTCATGAAATTATGTAATTCACTATTCACATGTATGTGTGGATAAAATGCCACTTAAAGTCAAAACTACTCAGGATATAAAAAAAACTGGCCTGAAGACCTATGAACCAGAAATTATGTGAATGTACCTCTTCTGAAGGCTGAGAAAAATGACTTGGTGCGGGAATAAGTGGGCGATAAACATGACGTCAGTAATCAACAAACTTTAGTTGAGATAAAAATATAGTGTTGTTGATGGAAATTATACAAAAAACTGTAAAATCACTGTCTTTGGCTTTAACAACCTGAATTTAATGCCTTGGCATTCAGAAATTTCCTTGGGCATCATGAAATTTAAATGAATATTTCAAACTTTTTATATCATTTATAAGTAGCCTGTTGGTGTGAGTGCTGCAGGGACAATTGGGACATCCAGAGCCCACGGTGAGTCAACAACAAACTGAGTAAATCAGAAACATATTGTGTCTGATCCTTTTCCCTATGTCTGTCTGATCCCTTCTCTCCTGTATGAAAAGAAGGGCATTTGTGATAAGATTAGGCCTAGAGATATACAATATGAAGGCATTTCAGTTCATTCTGTTGAGCAAGCAGAGGCCCCAGACATTGAAGAAATGACAAAGTGCCTTCTCTTCTTCTTCTATTAACCTGTATTAGCATCACAACATGCTGCAATGATACTGACATCCCACAACAACGGCTGTGTTTTATATAGCCTTTAAATGGCATGGTACATATTGTCCTTCTCTTTACTAACCCTGAATTCTTCTCTGTGCATGTGGATTTATGAAGGAGGAGTCATGAAATGATATAATGAATAATGTTAAGTATTAATGTGATCTTTTCATATTAGATTAACCAGAGAAAGGGGTTTTAGAAAAAGAGGTAAAACCTAAGTGAAACGTAAAAGATTTTGAACAAGCAGTTTAGCAGCTTATTATTTCAGCCATGCGACCTAGTCTGATCTCGGAACATGGCTGTATTTGGATTACGAATTCTCATCATTCTTGGGGCTTGAGAAAGTGTTTGTATAATGAGCAGTGACTGAGCCACACTTTATAAGATTCTGGTGTGTCTGAAACGCGAGCCCCGCTGCTAACTCTCTCTAATGAGTTCATGCACAATGCTCGGCAGGAGTAAACGATCAAGCTTTTTGTTTCCTAGCACTACAACACCTATTGTGGAGGAGGGAAGGGGAATGAAATATGAGATAAACAATACAAAGAGTTTAAATGCCCCCACTTCTTGCTCTACATGTTCATCTAATGCTAATGTCTTTCAAGTAATGTGAAACACTTTTAGCTTAATGTGTCTGTGAATGCTATATATACTAGACCTGAACATACCATACCATAATGATGTAATGATGAGGTTTCCAGAAGAAACACTGCTTTTGTCAGAAGAGAAAAACTGAGCCTTTATGATGAGTGAACCAGACGCAATGGGGCAGGAGGAGGTGTAGGTGTGGTACAGGCACATTTCCACTGGGTATTTCAGCTAAGCAAGCATCAAATTTCTGCTCTAAAATATAACCTAAAGTCATATCAAAAATGTGGTCTAAAGGCCTTCATTTTGGCTACAAGGAAAAACACATCCTGACATTAGTGTGAACCTATAGAGCCATAATGGGCATTTTTATGGGCAGTTCCTGTTGAAGCTGTATAAAATTCAATTCAATTCAGTTCAGACATAGCCATTGTCACAAAGCAGCTTTAAAGAAATCCAGATCTGTATCTTGATCCCTAATGAGCAAGCCAGAGGCAACAGTGCCAAGGAAAAACTCCCTGAGACAGCATAAGGTAGAAACCTTGAGAGAAACCAGACTCAAAAGAAAACCCATCCTCTTCGGGGTGATACCGGATAGTGAGAAGGCAAAATGTATGAAATGTGTTCAAATATACAGGATGTTAGATATAACCATATTGTGAATAGAAGTCTAGAGGTGAGCATAAGACAGATTTAAATATTGTGAATCAGTAAAATATGCAGAATACAGAAGCGTGGATACGTAAAGCTCCAGTTGAGACTCACTGACTAATAGCACTGTGACAACAGGGTCCTTTGGACAATAACAGTGTTTCAGGACCAAGGCCTCAAAGTTTTCAATGTATCATTGTCATATTTTGGATTAGACACAATTCTAATCCTTGTTATTTCAGCGGTTCATGATTTGGGTGTCAAATTCAGGTCCTGCAGGGCCACAGCTGTTTTCCTTCTTCTAATACCCTAAACTCAACTCATGACGGCCTTGGTGATTAGCTGATGAGCTGACTTGAGTGTTTTAGATGAGATAGAAAGCTAAACTCAGTGGTCCTCCATGACTGGAGTCTTGACAGCCTTGGTGCAATTGCTGTGAATACTTCAATTATAATGTGCCTATTTAAAACAGTACTCATTTAAACCAGTACTTAAAACTGGCCTGCCAGTTTCTAGATTCCTGACAGGGTCTTTAAATGTTCCCACCATCCCACTAAATGCTGCAGTGCCACGGGACCCTTTTCGAGCAAGCTCCTGTATGCTGAGAGCTGATTCCCTGAGAGGAAGTGAGAGACCTGTGTTGGGCCTGAGGCTATGCAATCTCTATCAAAGCCTTCATCCTCTCCGAGCAAGTATCCCCACTGAGAATAGCTTTCAGTTCCCACTCTCTATGATCTCTCATTAATCTGACCTACAATCCCTCTTTCTCTCTGTGAAGATGGAAAGATCCCCCTGTTAAACCCCCCCCTGCTGCTGATTTGTGAGAAGAGATCTTCACCCACATATCTTTTATCCATCAGGATCTAGACGCAGAGACGCAGAGACGTTCTCTATTTATCTTCATTGCCTCTCACATTGCACATCTATGAAAATGTGTGTTCATTTATTTCCTGACCCATGCGTGAGGTTGGGTTGCACATTTCTATTCTTCCAGTGACATGGCAATTAACCTTCATCCCACCACCTTGCTTTTACCGCTGAACTTTGCTGGCCTCCAAATTGGACGGTGTGTGCTGTGTAGCTGCACCATTAGAGGAGACAGTTTGTCCCTGGGTCAGTCAGGTGAGTCATTCCACATTGCCTTCCATCGACTAAGTCTACAGCAATTACCCCTCCGTCAGTTTGGGGTGGAATTCTCATTTTTTTGGTCCAAGGGCAGACGGCGGGTGTGGATGTAGCGCAGTGTTTTACAAGAATGCTGATTGCTAGTTAGCCGTGTGTGGGAAAGGGAAGACAGAATTACTGAATAAAAGGAGCCTGACTGAGCACTAAAATGATATAGTCGCTAGGAGATGCAGATTAGTGTAAACAGCAGTGCACAGCTTGACATTTAATTGTGAGTGAAATGGGAGGAATAAAGGTGCAATCGCTGTTTATAGCAGAAGACAGTTACAAGAAACACTTGTTAAAGAGTTTTTTTTTCTCCAACCTAGCATCTACAGTGGGGTCCTTTTTATTACATTTTTTGTCAAAAACGGATCCTAAACTACTCATCTGCTATTTTCAGCTTTTTGAGAAATCCTCATATTGAATATACTGTATATTTGTATATCCTATTTGACAGATATATGCTCCTACCACACAATGTTAACTGTTGTCTTCTTTTAACAGCTAACATCTGATATTGAGTCAATTAGTATGGTCCTATGCATTATCGCTGCTTAACATTTATGGACTATATTAATGAATATTGATGGATTCTTGCTTGACAAAATGTATAGCTTTCATAACTGATGAAATAAAAACAGTTCTTGGTAGTGTACATTTCCAAATAGAGCTGGGCAATGTGATATGATATTTCGAAATATTTACATCATGGTACACTTTTCTGAGTATCGTAGGTATTGTCAGGTGTCAGTGCTTTTATAACTGCATTGTTACTGACTATAACAGATAGAAGTAACAGATTGGACGATAAAATCTATTTTTAAACCAAAAAAAAAAGTCCCTCCTTTTCTGGTTAAATACTTTAATTATGTAAATGTTAGGTAAAATATTTTTATTAGTTTATATTATATTTAATTATTTAATTATTTTTTATTATTTGGCTCTGCTGTTTGTTTTGTTGGCCCGTTGTTAGCAAAACTAAATATTGTGATACATATTGTATATCGTGTACAGCAATATGATTTATTTTTTTGCCACCTCTACTCCCAAATCATGAGACTAATTATTGCACTAAACCTTGTTTTTACAGGGTGGTGGTAGTATATTTTTCTCTCGTGGTCCCTCCACCCAGCCCCCCTCCAAATGTGTGAACCTTCACAGTGGTGTCAGCAGTGATCCAGGCCTGGGGCTCTTCTCCCTGCAGTGCCCGGGTGGCCTAGGGCTGTTCTCTATTACCCCATTTATCACTGAGACACAAGGGGATGACAGGAGCATGTAGAGCGTAGTGACCAACATTGCTGACCATATGGAAGATCTTTTACATGAATCTGATCTACGTTTGGATCTGTCTCATACTGCTAAAATCGATGATGTACCAGTGTTGTATTCCCTACATGTAGACCTAATCATAATCAATCTCATAGACGTATATTAAGGAGTGTACTAACCTGCAGCTCTCAGCATTTCCAGCACCGTTTAACAAGTTCTTGCTTGGTTCTTGCCTGAAAAAGAAGGCAGATTGTGTGATTATGTGTATGGTTACTAACACACTGGCCAAATGTAAGCCAGCCTATTTGTTCTCCATTATGCTGCACTGTTCAGAGGATAAATACCTATTATCCAGTGTTTACTCATTTTGTTACTGTTTACTTTTAGACAATGGAGGCTCAGGGGATGCAGTGATAGAGTATGTGTGGATATTTCCCCAAAAACAGTGCCACTGGCCAGCAGGTCTATGGTTTATAAGTATTTAGTAATTTGGGAGTGTGATTACTTCAATGGATTTTAGAACCGTAATTATTTTCTAGATTTTTTTTTGCCACATTACCAATCTTGAGTTGAACTGTTTATGTAAAATTTTAAATGTATGCACTCAGACACATTTGCCAGGTCTTATGCAGGAGCAGTAAACGAACCACAAACTGGTCTTTGATCCTCTTAAAGTTTGGTATAAGCTAAACGTTTCCAAAATAAATTTAGTTAAGACAGGTTCGGGTTAGAAGGCCTTTTGGATGCACTACATGTCTGTACATGCATTTGCTCTGCATTTGACTGTTTGTCAAGCAAGTGCAGTTCTGAGTCAGTGACAAGTATGTGACAGGTTGCTCCTGGCAGAGGCTGTGTACTTGTCTACTGCAGCATTGAGGAAGTGTGTCAACCACTGGAGCTAAATCTCACATCAGTTCTCATCTAAGGAGAGACAGACAGAGAGCTCTTGAAATCAGATTTTTCAAGCTACAGAAATGTACTATGAATGGTTTAAATTACTTTTACTGTGTTTGATTTGTCAGGGACCGTAATGAAGAGAAATGTGTCGAAATTAAGGCACTTTCCGGAGCTTATGTGCTATCTTTTAAAAATGCTAATGTGCATTTGGGTTATGGTGTTGAAAGGCGTGTTCTTCATAAAATTGTCTTTTCCCTTTCTGGAGATTGCATAATGTTGCAATATTTTAATAGTGTCTTCTGTTTGGCTGTGAGGATTATATGTGTTTTTATATTTTATATTTATGTGGTTTCAAATTTTTTGTGGCCTTTCCCACTGTTCAACAGCATAAATCTTTATCAGTCCAAAAGCATGAATTTAAATACAGTAGCAATATCTTGCAATTTAAAAATAAGACTGTGTGAGGAAATGTATGCTCTCATATAACATGCACACAAAGTGTCGTGTAAATGGTAAAATAAGCTCTCCAGATGCTCATCTTCATTATGTTCGAACACTCATCCACGCTATAATTAAGTCAGAAGTGCCCTTAACACAGGGACAGTCAGAGTGGTATTCCAAGGATTTATATACTCCTACCTATGCCAGGAATATGTATCTTTTCAGCCCCTTTCTATATTATGTGTCTTAATACATACATTACAATACTAACAGCTTTAGGCTATGACTAATGCATGGTGAAAAATGTGACATAAACACCTTAATATCTTGGATACGGTGTAATAAGTTATTTTTTCTATGAAAGAACAGCAGATGATGTATAAGAATATGTATGTGTAAGAATATGGCTGTTTCTACTTATTCTTCTCAAGTGCATGTTTTTCACATTTTGTGTAAACTTCTCATACAGAACTAGCCACACACACAAACGGAGATCTTTTTCAACACTGTATATGGTGGATGTTATCTCTTTAAGAAGCCAGACTTAGAGGAGCACATGGGTGAAAAAGGTGCCTGTGCTCACAGCCCCATCCTGCTAGACCAGATGGAGTGTCTAAAACAAGTGCCTGAACTATAAATATGTCAGAAAAAGACACTCCAAATCAAGAAACCACACAATGCCACGCGAGTGCTGGCGTACTGCACTGGCTGGGTTAAACTGCTGTTTTTACATACTTAGCGTGTCTGCTTTTAGAGCGAGCGTAAAAACACTCACGACTTTTTTCAGCTCCTGTCACAGCAATGTAAGCTCAAGTTATTCTGCTTTCTGGATGCCCTGTGCTCAAAGTTGTAAGCCTATTTCATGAATACATATTGTTGCTCAGTATCTTGATACAATCTAATGATGTTGGAAAGATAAAAAAAAACAGAAAAGGAAAGGAAATATATTGCAGCCTGTCGCGCACACACAACAGCAGTCTAGCAGCAACCAATCTCCTCTGCTAGATTTATGATTGTCTGACGGGTAGGTGATTGAATGTGGAATTGGGGTGGTCTTGAACATTCCTCCGCTTCCCTTATCAAAGGCTGGCATCTTTGAATGAAAGGCCTCGTATTTCATGGTGTAAAAGCTTTCCGTTACTGGAGTTTGGTCACTACAAGGCCAAGGCGAGAACCCACGAGAATCAATTAAGCCATCTGGGTGGAGACAGTAATAAGAGATGTAATGGACGGTCTGGATCTCATGGGGAAATGTCCTCTATTTATCACCATGCTGGAATGGCAATAAATATCACTGGCACATTAAAAATGGCTGATTGGATTGGGTGATTCGTTACAAGTTCTGACTCTTGGGCCCAAACAGGGGCCAAAGCATGCATACTTGAAGAGCTTACTTCTAAAATACCTTAACTTGCATGAATTGTTTCGGCACAACATTAATACGTTACCCTTAAATACAGTGAAAACAAAGGCATTAAAAGTGGAAGTGACAGTGCAAGTGTAGGATTTTGCCTGAACACAAGGAAGGATATCGCAGTCCTGGATCTTATCCCAGTTGGCAAAAGTGTCCCTTTTCTAGTACTTGGAAAGAGCCAGAAGACCCTGAGGGGGAAAGCAAGAACAACAGAGAGAGGAGGAAGAGGAAGGATAAGTGAAGGAGGGAAGTAGGAAAAATAACTCTTTTGGAGTCTTGTGTGTTGCTGTAGCCCAGCACAGGTTGCACCATCTGGTGATGATATGAAAGCCAACGCCTATGGCGGCGTCAGCCATATGGTGTCAGGAAGCTCTCGCAAACCTCGTACAGAGTTTAACAGAACACAGCCACTAAGGATGAGAAAAAAAATGGAAATAAATAAGTCTTGCCTTATCCCAGAGAAAGATGAGTGGAACATCCGTCAACGGTGACCTTCTGCAAGCAAATTAATGCCATCATAACATTTCATTTAGTCGGCTGTGTCTAAAGAGTGAAGCCTGTATACCACAGCGTAATGGTTTTGGCATTTGGCCAAGTCCCTCTTGATGAAATATCTTGACAGACGACATTGATAGCATCTTCCTTCTCTTCCCGCAGGCCACACAAGTGACTTAGAGTCGTGTTTAAGTTGACGAGGGCTAACAGGCTTTTCAACCCCTTCCTGTAAGATGATGGAGACATGCTCCAGTTCTGATAGAGGATGAAGAAGGTTGAAAGCACATCAGTTGACTTTTTTAGAGCAAAGAATTGTGTAAATTATGAATAGGGCTGAGGAGCCATTAGGGTTCTTGTGTTGACCTTTGAGTAGGACGTCACTGCCATCTGGGCCCACTGGGCATCTTTAATCCCTCTGCCACCATCCTTCACAGTAATTGGTACCCACACATTGGCACCATGTCCAAACTATGTGATAAAATGTCTATTCTCTTGCTCTCACTCTCTAAGTGTCACATGTTTCACATCACCACATGTTTTTACCATGAATTCGGTTATTAAAGGTGCATTAGGTAGAATTTGGGCTCTGGCGGTTACAAGATGAGCTACAAAAAAGTTAGCTATAAACGTATAAAATGTATTATAACATACTGATTTGTTGATGCAAGAATGATTCAGAATACCTAGGAAGAGAGCGAGTTTGGAAGTTTACAGTTTATTTTAGGCACAAGAATCACACTTTGCCAATAAAAAAGTAGCTTACAAGCGCTGCAGCTATGGTCTGCTTTCTTGCACTCGTCTCATTCTACTTGACCAGTTATGATGATAAGTCGTACACGAAATACTGACATGCCAAACAACTTACTGATTTGTTGCTGCAGTCATTGATCCAAACAGTTTACCAGTTTAAAACATTAATGTAGTTAATGTAGTAAGAACAATACAAATGTTGACCAGTGCACCTTTAAAGCTCCCTTATGTGTCTGTTTTGGAAAGATACGAGGCATACACATCACGTTTTTGAACTTCTTTATTCCTTATTAGTCACGATAGAGGTTTTGTTTCTTTAAAATGTGTCCACCATTTTCTTCTTAGTTAAAATGGGCCACCGCTTTGACCCTGATGAGCTTGCGGTGCGTACTCACAGAGAGTGGTCTGGGTTTGTTTGCTTACATATTTCTCAGGCCTTTTTTGTTGTGGGCTAAGTCTGGAATCTTAATGGACACCGTGCCTGCTCCTGGAAGAAGGAAGCTCATTCCCTGCTGAGAGGAATCCCATTTTGGCATTAGCGAAACAACAAAAAGCAAAATGGGGTCCTGGAAAAAGAACACAGGAATCCAGGAGAGGAGAAACCACAAATAAGCAGTGATGGTAGGTTTCCCGTTTATTGGTCCACAGCCTATTTCCCGTCACTGCTGACCTTGGAGGATGGTCGCTGTGCTGAAGACTTTCTCTTCCACTTTTCTTGAGCCTTTGTTTTCAAGTGTTTGCTGCCAGACATGTTGAGATTTAAAAGACTAGGCTTTTGTTTATTTGCATTTATCCTTGGCAGGTGTGTCTAATCTGCCTTTCTAGCTTGTAACACCCTAAATCCCTCTCGCTTCGCACCTTATTTTCACCTTCATCTGTTTTCCGCTGCGTGTATGGGAATCTTTCCGAGCCTCCCCTGTCTTTCTTGCGCTGAATGATCAAAGAGCCTTTTCTTCTCCTGATGGAGGATAACAAAGAGGGAAGCTTTAGAATTGAACTGTAATATATCAGGGGTACATGCTGCTCACGTAGCTCACCGGTCAGTAGTTTGTACCTCCTGAGCCATCTTCCCATCTCCTTCAGTACAGTAATCTGAGCCTTTTAGATAACTCCTGCTAAAAATCAATATTGGCTTAGCCACTCATCAGAGGAAGATGGGGTGTGTAAAATTGAATTGGACTCATAAACACATTTGATGTGAAATGGATCTTATTGTCTTCACTGCGAAAGGAATTAAAGCTCTCTTTCAAAGTGAATTGTATCACGAGTTTGTCTGAGATCTCATTCTTTGTTCCCCTACTAGATAGGACTCTGAAAGTCTTCCGGAGCATGTGAGTCTGTGTGGCTTTTTGTGATTTATCGGAGTGAGGTACACACGTGGTGCAGGATTTTTTAATTTTTTAATTTTTGGACAATATCATGAACTAGGCTCAAGTATGTATGTGCCTCCCATAAGAGTGATGCATTGCTCGGCGAAAGCCACCCGGTCTCATGGCATTACTTATGAACCATTACAGCGCTCAGCGGGAGTTTTCAACAAGGTGTCCCTTCATCTTCAGCTGCACATTCGTCTCCACATCGATTTTAAGGGGGGTGGAAGGGTGGGGTTTGGATGAGAGGGATGGATGAACCAAATGGCTGGAAATGTGAATTTCACATATTATTTTTATTACCTACAACTAAAAGCACTTTATAAGGGTCTAGATAGCTTGTCAGGAGTTGATAGATCACCAGTTGGGTCTTTCAGGAAGGGAAGAAGGAGTGGAGAGAGGCTGTGATTATGTCAGAATTGGTTCTATAATTTTTACTTCATTTCTTCACTTTGTGTGAATAAGCAATCATAGAAACAACCAAAACAATGTGCCTTATCTATACAAGATCTTTGATTTTATCACCTCAAGCACACTATGACTTTTTTTTTCTTTTAATATTAAAAAGATGACTAGCGGTTACACTGTAAACATTATAGTTATATTAAGGTAAAAGCAAAGCACCCTGTACACTCGCCCTTTTATGAATCCACCACACTGCAGTATTTATAGCAGAGCTAAAATATGTTGAACTCTGTTCTGTGATCATCAACACATTGATGGAGCTGCATAGGACACACTGACATTGAGCTTCTGGGCTGGGTGGATGGGGGATGTGTGGGGATATGTGTGTGCGCAGAGGCAGTTCTCATTGTTCTCACTTATGTGAAAGGGGAGGATGTTGGGCTCTCCCAGTGTGTGTGTATGTGTGTGTGTATGTGTGTGCACTTTTGGGGTGGGGGCTGTATGCTCTCACAGATTTGTGCATGTGCTAATGAATGCATGGAATATTGATGAGTGGTCTGGGAAAATGGAGGTTGAAGCTAGAACACACACACACACACACACACACATACTGTGCACATGTAAAGGCATTTTGCAATCTTTTACAGCCTTTGAGGGCCATTCTGTGAATCTCAAGTCAACTTGCATGCTGTATGCACTAGTGTTTTACTGGTCTTGATGACACAGACCACTGCACTAATCAGCTCAGAAACTAAAGGGCTGCCTGCCAGCCACACAAGATCAAAACGGTGAACAGGTTCTACTAGAGCTACTGCTTACCAGCCACAGTGGTCATGGTTTGATACAAATCCATTTTCACTGGACAGATTTTATATTTTCTCCTTGTCACTATACTCTCCAGTTCACTATAATCCAATATATCATTAAGTCCCATGCCTCTTCAACTTGAAACCTGACTCAGTCAGCCTACAAATGGACCCACACAAAGTCTCCACCAATCCCAAAGTAGTATTTACTCTGCCTTTCAGAGCCTGCTTAAATCCCATTTGCAACTTTTTTCACCTAATTCATTTCAGCACATTTTCTGCAGTATAAAGCACAGCTGTGGTTTGTGGCTGTTCGGATTAAAGCCCCAAATCTGGCTTGAGACTTACAGATCAAATCCATGCGAAACCACTTCACTACCTCTCCAGTCCGTCCATTATCAGAAACAAAAACATCATGTCATGGATCTTGCAGCAGCTCTAAACTGAGTCTGTTCCCAGAACACTGAGGCTTTTGTACAATTGTAGCCTGAAGCAGAAAAGCTGAACTTATCAATTATACCGAATGATCTAATGGTGGTTGAACACTTCACAGGGAATAAAATGAGTCACAAGAGTGTGAAACACTGTTTTTTTTTTTTTTTCAACATCTGGCTTTTAGTTAGCACAAGTCAGCTTAGCATAATCGTATCGAAACTGCAGGCAGTTACTGTTACCTAGGGAGTCTTTTCACTTGCTTCGGCTCCGGTATGCTTCTATGTGAATTAATTTCTCCCTTTTTTTCCCATGATTTTGGGGAACTAAATTGCATCCAGATGCTTCATTCACGATTTTCCTGCACACTGTAGTGAATTATACTGTTGTTCCAGATGTGGGAGAGGGATACCTAAGCTAAGACAGTTTTGTTTTATAAGGTCTCCGAGCCTCAGAAAGGCAGTAAGTAAAGACAGTTATACAGCTATGGAAATGATGGAAAAGATTGAAATGTTTATGATTCTGCAACACGATGTAATACCTGAATATGTTTACGGCTAAATATTATTGAATATGAAGCAGAGGAGAGTGCCCATAGTGTCTGGCATCAAAATTCATAATTCTGAGAAGAAAAATGAAGAAAAAAATATTATGAGAAGAGTAAGAACAAGGAGAGGTATACTCTTTTACACTCTTTTGCAACCCCTTTTAATTTAATTATATGTGTATATATATATAATCAAGGATTTAAAGGTGGGGTCAGCGATTTTTTACTTTTTTTCTAATATTTGACAAAATGTTTCTCACATTCTGGCAGCTGTCAGTGAAATATATGCTCAGAGGAAATACTCTGCCGTTCCATAAACGGTAGAAAAAGCGTGGACCACCAACATCCACTCAATCAGAACAAGGAGGCGTGTCTATTTGCCTGTCAATCATGTAACCTGTCAATTTAGAAAGCTCCACCTCTTGCACTAGCCTTCATGTGTTTTGCATGCAATTTGGGGGCAGGGCTTTGGAGGGAACACTGAAGTGCAGCTGTGCATTTCTTTGGATTTTGAGTCTCAAAACAGCTAGCCTCAGCTAACTTCTGCCAAAATGACTATGCATTTAAATGCATACTATGTAGCACAGTCAAGAAATCACTCCATCCTGTGAGAATCAAAGTCACAGTATAAATCAGCTTCTCATGCTCTTGTGGTCTTGGGCTTTAAATATGTCCTAGTTCACATGGATTTCTTTGTGGCTGTTAAGCAGATGGAGGAACTCTGGGAAGATGTAGTGTAATGGCGTGGCTGAATTCTTTATCAGAGGGCTTGTCAGCAGCTGAGCACAATGCATTGTTGGAGAAGTGGGAGGAATCTACTTTCCAGCATTCTGCGAGGCTCAATCTGCAATGGGATTAATTAGCTGTTTTGACTGGTGGGCTTGGAAATGCCGAAGCATCAGCAGAAGGCCACAAGGTTTTTGGGAAGGGAGAACAGCAAGAACTGAAAGGAAGAGGAACAGGCAGATTGAGCCTCGCTCAGTAAAATCACAAGTTCATAAGTTTCGTATTTAAAAAATTAACAATACAAATCATACGAGTCACTTCTGAAGC
>JAOUQW010000047.1:14251109-14266421 GCA_028565825.1 Olivaichthys viedmensis | reverse complement strand
AAGTAATACACATTCAATAAGAATTCAGGACTGCGTCCCAAACAGCATTCGATAGTATTTATATTTAGTATGCCTAAATAGCAATGACACCATTGGTGTACTGACATACAATTTAGTACGGTAGTATGCAGTTTGGGCGGAGGATGTAATTATCTGCTGCCGTTATCGTCTGGGGGTGTACTTGACATGTGCGTTTGAAAACTCCAATTTGAACTTGACAGCTCTGATTGTGAATTACCGCGGATTACTATTACAGGATTTCCAGGGCTTTCGAGACTCAAAAAAGTTTTATTTTTCAAATTTTTAACAAAAAAATCCTATGCACTGTATCTTTACTTTAAGAAGTTTTAGGAATAGTCTACATGTGAATAGTGTTCATGAACATGTGCGGACTTCAAATCAAATCTGCAGGTACTTTGATAAGTGGATTGAAGTCTCATCAAATAGAAAATGTTACTACACTTTACTTCCTTAATACTTGACCCTAGAAGGTTAAATTTGTTAGATGTGGAACACCAGATCTGTGGAAGAGTAAAACCAGAAGCTTTTCCATGATCTTTGGTAGTAAACTCAGAATTACTAAATCAGTATGATAATAGACCTGTTTCTCCTGCAAAGTTAACATTTAACTCGCAGAACATTTAAACTTTGATGTTGTCTGTGCATGATTTGGCTACTTCACTGTTAACTTAATACATATAGATAAATGACAGAACATAGATGATTGTTGTACCAAAGGAAATGTTGCTGCTGGAATATTATAAGTGTCTTGCTAAGCCCGATTTGAGCAAAATCCCGCCATAATGTGTTTCCTCTGGTGTGTTCTGGTGTGTTCTGGTGTGCTGGTGTAAACTTTTAGACAGCTCTGAAAAGATGAATAATTGTCGCTGAGCACAACTCGCTATAAGTGTCTTTAGCTGCATCGCTTAGATCGTAAGCAGTGCTAGCAAGACCAGCTGGCATGCAATGACAAAAAAATAAAGACATTTTAAAAAAAGCATTAAATGTGTTTATACTTTTAGGTAAACATTGATCCAGTAAACTGAACTAACAAACCAAGCAATTAATTAGAAGAGGATGCCACATTTCACATGAACTTGATTGACTTTGATTGAATAATTATGTTTCCCACGTATAAGCATTTTTCCATCTCTACTCATGCATGCTCAAACTGCACTGGTTACTCTATGCCCTCTGCATCACTAATGCAACCTTTTAGAGTGAACAAGATGTCCTTAACATGGAGGTAACTTTCACATTGACACTGTCAACATTATTTAGTTATGCATGCAGTGCCATTAATTATTCAGAGGAGCAAGTGAAGAAAGTGCATTGCTCTGCTGCTCACTGTTGTGAGATTTTCAGTCAAAATCATGGGCAGCTGACATGCTCATTTTAAAAATCCTCACGCATCAAAGACTGCTTAACTGGCTTAATAGCAAAGTCACACACAGACGTTCACACATTTTATGAACATTTTGGGGTCTGTGATGTGCCAGGGTTTTGCAGCAGTTTAGCAAATCAGTCAGACGCATATGCATTTTTTAAAGGTGGGGATTCTACAAGCGGGAAATGTCACAAGCAAAACGACATTCCGTAATTCTCCAGTGTCTGTCAAAGTTATCCTTCCCTCTTTCTACTTTTGGCTAAAACCCTTAGATTCAAGAGAAGCAGAGAAATCATTTTGTTTTATAATCTTTACAAAAGTGAGCTGAGACCAATATGAAAGCTTGTTCAGAGATAAGTATCTAAATTGTATAGGTCTGTAAAGGGTTGGGTGTGTATTTAAGATTGTTATTATTTGGACTTTGTTTGCTCAAACTCCTGCCAGACCTTTGAACTTTTCATACTAACCTTAAACATTTCAGAAAGAACACAGTGAATAGTGCATGTCATCGAAAGGAGGAATTTAAATAGCCAAATACAACTTTTTCAATGTTAAATCTCTTCTTTTTTTTTCAGTGTTAGATTTGTATTACCAAACCACTAGTATAAATAAATGTGCATGATTTATTATGCATCTAATCAGATAAAAGCTGCTGTTGAATGGAGACTTCTGAGATGAATGGAACAAAAGCAGGTCAGGGTGCATGGGGTCAGACAATGACATGGCAGCCATTGGGACGCAGAACAAAAATCGACCTCGTCACAGAGCTCTGAAGATTTGTCCCGTGGGAATTGGCCACTGGCACCCAACTGTTCAATAGAAAGGATCACTAATGTAGCATCGCTAGCTTCATATGAAACATAGCTAGTTCCATAGGTCAACTGATACATCGGCTAGACGATATGTTGGACGGTATTTGGGTTCTTTGCGCATCGGCATTAGCCAGTGAACACAGACTTTACCAATTACGAGGACCTTTCACGTAGAATTGGCTTTTTAAATACAGAGATAATTAGTGCGAGTAGTGAACAGGCGGACTACCTATCAGTCAGTGGCTGTGGTAGGATGTCAGCTTAGCATCTGCCCAACAAAAAAGTTGTGAGAAACCATTCATTTTCTACTTCACATACTAAACTTAGACTACAGTAACATTCTATTTGAGGATGTCTAAAAAATGTGTAGTGGTCTGAGAAAACATGTCAAACCTTCTTTGAATTTCTGACAAATGGTCAAAAAAAAGAAGGTAAAATCACATTTTGACCAAAAGGATGCTTTTCTGTTTACTACCCATACACTGTACCCTTACTTCAGCAAATAGTAAAGATTTCCTAGCAAAACGTATAAACGTATAAAAGGTATTTATTTCCTATCTAAACGTAGCATCTGCCTGCGATGTACCTTTTAGCTAAGCTAGCTAAAGTTTAAGAATCACAGGAGTAAAACTAGCAAACCTGAGATAATTATAACCTTGCTGGCTAATGTGCTAACCTTATGTAACTAGTGAATCTTTTCATCAATGTCTTGATAATTCTGATTCCGGAAAGCTAGATAGTTGTGTCCGGTGTTTTATCAACTTTCTGCTTTAAAAAAAAAATAGTATCCATAAATTTGCTGTTCAATTCAAATCGGCAACATAAATGGTCATGTAAAATGTATATGCTTATTTTGTAAAGCGTATATTAATAGAGGAAAGCACAGCCTTTTTAGTTGTGTGGTTCTATAAAATGGCAGCCTACACATAATTTATACAGTACCATATAGACCCTATTGATATTTACAAATGTAGAATAGTTTTCAGATTTAAAAGCTAAGGCAATGTTAATGTTTAATAAATCTGTTTTATGCTCAGGTTTAAAGATTTATATAAAATAAAGTTCTGTAATTTTAGTGATATTGTCATTTCTTAGATATTAATAACAATATCAGCATTTTATTGCCTATCAGCGTCACTGCTCTCAACGCATAGGTCTCAGCACCGGCCCTTTAAAAAAAGCATATTGTTTGAACACTATTTTATCTTATGTAACCCGTTAACCAACTGTAGTTGTGGTAAATCTGACTGGCTTTGATGACAAGCAGATGTTCAGGGTTGACGAGAAACAATATGAATGGGACTTGCTTGGCAGGTACATGTCCCTTCTTGTTCAATCTTTTTAAGTCTATGACTATTGCCTTCGGAAAGGGAGCCTTCCTCAGGCATTAATAAGACTCATGTTGATGTTGCCTACCTGAGACCATTTGTGATGAATCAATTAATGATGATGATAAATGTGATCATAATCATTACTTTAGATGACGTTAGATTTGCTTCGGAGAAATCTCCCTATAAGCTTGCCTGCAGTAAAAGGATGTCTACTTTCACTAATTAGGGTGCTTTGACCCTGATCGCTACGAGGTCAGTGTCTGCTGAGATATATGAGGTTTGACCTGAACCTGTGATATCTTAATACAGGGAGGAGACATGTTTAGTGTGACTGTGCTCAGGTGCAGATAACATTTGTTCTATACTATACTAGCTGTAGCCCTTTGACCTTTGTAATCCTCTAATTCTCAGTCTAATTCCAGACTACTGCAGACGGTGATATAATCTGAATGATGTGAAATCTGACATGTTTGTTCTGCGTCTTAATTCCAGAAGAGATTTATCCCTTTGGACTTTCACTCTCAACCTTCTCAGTGTTCAACCACTGCATTCTGGTGCTGAACTTTCCCACGAAAGTTTCTCCAATCCCAAAAACTAATGCTATAGATCCTTGTATAGATCCTTTCACTGGGTTCCCTAACCATGAAATAAAGCTTCTGCAAGAAACCCTGCTCTGATCCTGTTAGAATTTTGAAAGATGAAACGTTAATGGAGGAGCAGGAGGCCAGCTAAGTGCTGTGGCAAGGGAACAAAGCGCATGAGTAGAATATCTAAATCTAAAAATATCTTGTTTATCTGGTCTTCTTTTTGGGTGTTTGGAGAAAAAAGAATGTCACAGTGTCATGCTAAAAAAAAAACTCCATCATTACTTTACCAAACAAAAGTAAACAGAAGGATTTAGATAAGACCATACGCAAATGTTCTTTTAATCAATGAGCATTTTAATTGTTCTCAAGTTCCTCTCTTACGTTCCTTGTTTCTCTTTCCAATCTTTCTTCTTATGCTTGTGTTTGTGTCTCAAGAAAAGACATATCTTGTCCAAAAGGTTCCTTCACCTTTTCACAACTCTTCTTCTTTTTTCTCAACTCTTCGTCCTCCAAGAATGATGGGACAACCTTTTAAACCTATTCATGTCTCCTATTCTCTGCTCTCTGAAAAACCCAGCCAGTCATTATTTTTTTCTCTCTGTACTCTCTTTCTCCGCCAAGTTGAATGCTAATTGTGAATAGCATTGAAAGCCAAGAGAGCAGGGCACATCGAATTCCAGAGTCCCCACTGATAAAACCCAGGAAGAGATGACAAAAAATGAGTAGTTTCAGAATAGTGACATGGCCTTGCTTTCATAACATGAAGGGATTTCACACTATGTAAACCTTAAATAACTGGACTGGAGCTCACTCACCAAAAATTTTAATATGGATAAAAATGGACCAGCCTTTCATATTTTATTTCTTGTGGTGTGTTGTGACACTCTACTTTTACTTTTATGCCATTGCTCATAGGCAGGCTTAATGTCTTCTGTGTTTGCACAGCTATTAAAAGCTATTATTGTTCGTAAGTTGCTTTTATCATTATCAAATTGTCTGTACGATTACATTTCATCTGCAGAGTTTTCTTATCGATAAATAATCGATGTAATATGAAGGCTACAAAATGGATCATTTTTACGAATAAATACTTATAATCTTTAAGTAAACAAAATCATTTTAAATTCTGTTGTTTTGTTTAAATTTTTAAGTCTTTAAGTTATCTCTCCTTTAAGTGTTCAGTGTTGTAAATGGGTTCCTGTCTCGCTGGGCTTATCCACTGACCGCTTTGTTAAATTCTGCAAATTGCTCTGTGTATGGAGCGTGCATCTTAAATCTTTAATTACTTGTAAGTACACAAGAGGCCTGCCTGCTCTCAGACTAGCTTGAAAGAGTAGCTGTAAGATAATCAGCAAGAGTTGGACAAAGCATTAACCACTGACAAGTGCTCATCAGGGCCTACTCATGGCTGCATCTTGAACACTAATGGACGAGAAAGTATAATTCTGTGATAGACTAGGTCATACTCTCCCAGTGCAGCGTCTGTGAAAGGCACTGAACATTGAGGATATGCTTATGGGGTGAAGGGAAGTAGTTACTACATTGTCTGGTTACAATGCCAAAATCTTTACAGTAAGATGAATGCTGTGTCTGAAACTACGTACTGCAGTAAGAAATAGTATTTCAAAAAAGGTGGTAATATAAAGCATGATAAAGTGTTGTTCTGGACGAAGATGCAGTCATGGGGCCTCAGATTAGCCAGCAGAATGTATTCAAAGCTGGCAGCATCTCTGTGGGCATTTTTACTTCAAGTCATAAGTCATATATTGCATATGATATAAGTATAATGTTACCTCTGCATATTTCATATACAGCCTTTAGCTACTTGGCTTATTAGCATTTTCTCATTTATTTAGTTAAGACACTATGGCACTTTGGCACTGCATCAAATCATTTAGAAATGAGGCTATTATGTTTGCTGTTATGGTTTTGCAGTAAAAATGTGAGGTCTGTTTTCTAAGAACTTAGAAGTGTAGATAATTTTATGAAGTAGCAGGCTGTGGGTTTGTAGCGGGTCTAACCAATTTCCATTCCAATGATTGCGGTGGTGAAAACAGAAGCACCTCTTCACAGTTGTCAAACCTCTCAAATTTATCTCATCATCACACATTCACAGTGCTGGTGTGGGTTATTTTTCAATGGGTTTTTTTCAGCTTTAGCTGTGTAATTGAACATCTGGGTGATGATGTGATAAAACAGGTATATGAATTGTTTTCAGGTTTGTTGTCAATATCCATCAGTGGCATTTTAACAGACATGGGTAGGGGGTTAAATTAGTTTTTGGATAAACACTATTACAAAGGAATTTTTAACACATGAGATTTTAGTTACAGACAGACCTCCCTGTGAATAATTGAGTCAGATGCCCAAATACAGTAGCTGCTGGTTTGCCATATACACTCTTCAGAAAGAGAACCCTTTCAGGGTTCTTCACAAGTTTTTTGGATAGTTAATGGGTCTTAGCTTTGTAAAAGTGTTATACTTGGAATCCTTTCTGATAGAGAAACAGTTGTATGGTTCTACACAGAACCTTTAAGCATTCCCCCAGAGGGACAACCAAAGGACCCTTAAGGCATGATGGTATAAATAATTTCCAACTCAGCAGCACAGTTCATTGCATATACAATATTACACTCTTCAAAGGGTTCCTCAAGTGTTCTTTGAAGCTTTCTACTTGGACCTTTTACTAAAAGTGAAAGACGTATTGGTGATTACAAGAGTGATAACTCACATTTTTGTTCCCGTTTTGTCAGTTGCTTGCTTCTGATCACATAGATGGTCACATGTCACACCACTTAGCATGAGGCAATCTGGACCAATAAAGCTTCTTAGTATCATGATTTTTTACAAAAACGGTTACAATGGTTACTATATAAATGTATCTTCATCTTTCTGATAACTTATTTCAAATCTTTTTAGCTTTTCTTCATAGGGTAAACATAGAAGAACGTGTCAAACAACTTGTTACTAAACATCTAGGACATCAAACTCCATGTCGAAGAGAGCAATCATTAATATTCTGGCATCCATCCTGTCATCCAAGCAGCTGACTACTTTGTAGCATTAAATGTCTCCATCTGGAATCGATGGCTTCCTTCCAGAGTAACTTGATGTGCTGTGATCTAGTCAGCAAATGCTTTGCACGTCTTTGCCCAATGTAGGATACCCAGGACACCAACTTCCTAAATTCTACACATTCAGTGTGAAGTGATGCAACAAACGAATGCGAAGATTCCCGGAGCCGCAAAGCAGTTTTCGGATCAAGTGGAAATTACTTTTCTATAGCTTTTTAAAATACGCCATGCACATCATCTCCAGGTTGTAATAAAGATAAATATTAATAAAAAATAGGCCTTATTATACTTTTTTTCTCTCAAAGTGACTACCCACAGAACCTCTTACTTTATTTTATTCACTTATTTTGGTTTGCCTATTTAATCTAATAGGTCCCCTTGTTGCTCAATTCTGAAGCACATGTCCATGTCCACTGAACATTTTTACCGCTGTCCAGAACATCAAAAATAGCTTTTACAATGTGGAACCACATAAACTGGGATGCCTCCAAGCTCTAGCTGTCGTTCACAAGTCTGCCCCTTGGCATCTTGGCATAGAGACAATATCTGCAGTTGCCATTTCCATTCTTAGTAATCCTCACCCACCCTCTCCGCCCGCCCAGCTAAGACTTTCAATATCCCACATAGGGAGTGTGGAGGATGGGATTAAACATGCAAAATGCCTAATGAAAAGCAAAGAAATGAGCAATGAGAGCCCAGATGGTGAAAAACAGTGTGCTACTCATGCTATATCTGTATGGCTCACACTTCATGATATATTTTTATACACATATACATATATACATACTAATAGAATTTGGATATGTTACGTCTGTGGTTCCCAACCCTGCCCCTGGAGTAGCCCTGCCCTGCACATTTTGTGTTTTCCCTGCTCTAACAAACCCACGTTGACTCAGGAAGGAGCTGTCAATTTGCTGATTAGTTGGATCAGGTGCAGGGAAAACAACAAAATGTGTCGGGCAGAAGAACTCCAGGACAAAACCTCACCAATGGCGATAAAACCAGTCCAATTCCAATTGACCAAAAAAAAAAAAAAAAAAACCCGCAGACATGGCAACCCTGTCCAGGACCAGGGCTGAGAACCACTGTGTTGTGTCAGTGGGGGAAGTGCTAAGATTTTCTGTGAGAATGACCAACTCCTGCAGATCCAACTGCTGCACGGAACATAATAAGGGCCACTGCAAATCTCATCTGGGTCTGGAACAGGAAACTATTTTCCCAGAGAAAATGGAATGATGTAACCATAACCGAGACATATTTATATGTTTTGCTGTTGAAGTTTATAGGAAAGTATGTGCAAGAACGTCATCAACATTCAACATCTGCCACAAGTTCTATGCTTGTTGGAGCTGATAACGTGCTTTGCTAAAGGTTTGATAAATAGAGCATGCAGATGAATAGAGGACAGAAACGAGGGAGATGAAAGAGTGAAGCTGTACTTCGATTGGATGATCATTGGAGACTGGGGCCACCTGATTCCTTTATTCTCTGTCATCCAGCTGTTTTAAATAAGGGAAAATGAATAGAAAAGGAGTCTGTTATGTCATAACGTGTGTTATGTTGTCCACATATAGTTTTCTCCGGCTGTCTGGAGTCTGTTCGATTTTAACATGCATGAACATGCATTTTAAGTAGTTTGTATCACGTCCTGAGACATTTTTAATTTATGAGGTTTTTTCATTATGTTGTGGACAAACAGTGCTAGTGTGCTCGAGGTAATTAGGGCTTCAGAACATGTTCTCACTTGTGATGATTGGTTCCACCTTTTTGTTTCCCTGTTCAAAACAAAATTGGCTTTACAATTGGTAGGGTCAACACCATATGGTTCTTAAATAACAGAATATTTATTTTTAATTGCCATGCAAATAAGTGTTGCACTCTAGATACGCATTATATTCATTTTGCTAAGACGAAATGACACACATCCCCTTTTCCCAAAGTTCTGAAGAGAAGAAAAACTATCCTCCCTTTGTTTTCATTTTTCAACACCACAGGGCATTTCAAGCTGATTACACGCCTCTTTATCTATTGACATTACTTGTGACTTGAAAGAGAATTCACGAGTTTGTTTAAAATTCAACATGAATATGTTACCGTCGCAATATGCCTCCTAAGAGTTATGCATTCTCTCAGTTGTTGTGGCAGGCACCAGAAGCTTATATAAGCTCCAATTTGTGGAACATAAATTTCAGCATCACAATTTTTGGTAGCGTCCAACAGAGAATCCCAGCAGCTTTTGATTTAGCATATTTCCGGTTTCATCTTTTGAGTGTTCAGTGTGGTAGAAACCCACCCACACTTCAAAACTAGGACAGTGAGTCGAGAGAAAGAGTCTCGAGAGGTAGAATGTGTTTCATATAAAGGGGCATGTTTTTAATTATACTTTAAGTCACGAGTGGGTAGTGTTTGTGAAGCTGT
Organism: Olivaichthys viedmensis; assembly: GCA_028565825.1. Taxonomy (NCBI): domain Eukaryota; kingdom Metazoa; phylum Chordata; class Actinopteri; order Siluriformes; family Diplomystidae; genus Olivaichthys; species Olivaichthys viedmensis. The sequence goes on along the minus strand of JAOUQW010000047.1, from coordinate 14,256,812 downwards.
ATTTGTGATTAAAAGAGTAATATGTTGCATTTTGTGTGCTTAGTTTTTAGCAGTTCCTTGCTCACACACACCAAACACGAGGCAGAAAAAGCACTTTTGGACCAGTGAATGTAAACAAGTGCATTGTCTTTACTACATGACCATTCACGCCTAACATCACTTGGGTGATATTTATTTTTCAAAATGTTTTATTAAAGTCTATTTCGGAAATTCTCTATGCAATACATTGCTGTGGAGGCTGAGAAAGGCTGAGGATGCTTTATTAGGTGCAAATAAATTCAAACACCACTGAACAACATGTACACCATGCCTCCCAGCAGACCAAAAAATGTGAAGATCTTTTTCATTTTGGTTCTATCTCGCTGTGAATCTTTCTGTGGAGTCTTATAATGACTGCTTCTTTATGCATTCTGTATATATTCTCCCTAAAGTGCCAGTACGTATTTAAGTATGAAAGCTGTCGATGGTTGATATGGAGTTCAGTGGAGTGTGGCTATAATGTATGTATATGCCGCCCCTCATTTCTGAGGCTTATGATACACTTGTGTGGGGATTGATTTTGCCTCTTGTCTCTCCCTGCCCCTGGATGTGACGGGGTTAGCCGGCTTGGGCCTCTATGTGTCTCGCTCTCTCCATGACTGGCCCAAAACTGATAGGCGAGCAAGAGGCAAATTTGAAGGGATTAACCTAATGTGACAGCAAAGCCCCTCAGCCAAAAGCGCTGAGGGCTAATATCCGTCCAGAGCTGACCTTGCAGCTCAGTGCTGAGACCCGGTGAATAGCAAATTGCAAAGAGCAGCAAGAATCCTCCTGTGACACCAGGAATGAGGCTGCAAGTGGGACTGGAGTTCAAACAAGGTCTTTTTTACTACTTCTAATATCACTTACTGTCACAAAGCAGCTTAAGTGATAGCCACATTATACATTCGAAGTGTTTGCTGCCTTTACCTTCATGCCTACACTGCAGAAAAGCCTCCATATAAATTCTCTACCTCTCTCTAATGCTCTACTTCTGTCATGTTAGGCAGTGCTGAATGGTTTCTTTTTATATTTATCAATCTTTAAGTGTTTGTGTAACTGATATATGCTGTCAAAGCGCTCCCCTATGTAAAAGTTGAATGTTCAGGAGGTATGTTGCTTTCTGAAGTCCAGTTCTTTTAACCCAAGTCTCTTATTTATTCCGTAAATTGAAAAAGCCTCCGGATAGAGATTGTGAGTTCATTTATGACTTCTGAGCAGTGCACCTTTTTAATGGTATTAGAGAAGAACAGTAAAGGAGAAGACTAGCATAACATTTAGGTAAAAAAAGTGGTAAAAACCCTATTTACTTATCTTCTCTGCAGGTCTACTCATTGGCTCGGGATGTGCCCTGTACCCTCTTGGATGGGACAGCGAGGAGGTCAGACAGACCTGTGACAACCGCTCAGACCAGTTTGAACTGGGTAAGTCTAACTAAATCATTCTAAAGGGCATTAGTCTCAACACAACATTGTTACTTAATGACCCTAACAATCTTTTCCCAAGATTACTGCTAGCAATCTTCTACCCAGTAGTCAGGTGCTACCCAGCTAACACAGAACGTTATCAAGACGTTCAGTAATGTATTCGACAGATTCAAAGAAAGAAGGCTGTTAGGATGTTACAAAAACAATGTTTCTGCAATGCTCTGCACACATAGGACAATCAGTGTGTCCAAAACAAATCGAATGTTTGCATATAGTGCTGCCTGCTGAGATCCCTTCATCTGTCTGATTTTTGAAGTGTGGCCTTCGTTGTCTTACGTATCCCATTGCATTGAAGCGTGTCTCAAACCACTTCCTTTCTGGTACCTTTGTAACTATTAATCTTTAATTCTCCAGTGATGACAGTTCAGGATCTGTGCAAATGCTCAGCTTTTTGAACTGGGCTGAGCAAATTAAAATGCAAAAAAAAAAGAATGTTGTGAATGAATTCTTTACTTCTGTCATATTAGCCAGTACAAAACTTGAGACCTTGAAATTCTGTTTCTTTTTCTTTGATGTTAAGATATTGAGTCATAAAGTTTTGACCCTCAATAAGCTTAAAGCAGATACAACTTTTGAACTTTTATATATTTTTTAATACTATAAAGCAATATTTTGGGGTAAAACCTCTCACATATATTTAGTGGCATGTAAATAACATTTATAACACTAATGTTTGGCAAAAAAAAGAAGAAGTTAGAAATAGAACCTTATAATTCCAAGGTCTTGAACTGTCTCTTTTGATATTTGTTGGTCTTTAAATGCCCATGTAACTGATACATGCTGTCAAAGAGCTCCACTGTGTGAAAGGTGAATGCGAAAGAGGTATGTTGCCTCTTGAAGACCAATCTGTTTAATCCAAGTCTCTTATTTATTCACTAGATTTAATTAATTGCATACTTAATGAACTGCAAAACTTGTAATATTTTTTGATATTCTCCCCCACTCAAGGCCTTGAATAATTATTTCAGGCTCTTTATAATCTAATGTTGAATGCACAAGTACCCACCACAGTATAGTTTACTTACTGTGCATGAATGCCACTGGCAGTTTAACTTAATATCCCAGTTGGGAATCGATTTTGTACTGCCTTTAAGCTAAAACAGCACTGCAGGAACGTGTAACATACCACCAAAATATGCAATATGCACTCTGTCAGCAATTCTTGAATCGGTATTATGGTGTCAAAGCATTTAATACAATCTGTTTTTAACACAAGGAAATGCACCATCATTGGTTAAAATTGGGTGAATTTGCTACATGCATATTTGATGTATGGTTTTGTCCATAAGAACATATGTACAAAAAATATGACCAAAGCACAGGCACTTTTTTTGCTGAAAATTCCAAAAGCACAGCAGATGGTGGGGAGATAACAAATGGTGGTGTGTACATACTCGTTCTTTTATTTTACTCATTTTTTACACTCTCATAAATATACACCGTTCTCAGTGGAAAACGTTGCTTGTGGTCCCAAAGCACAGGCGCTATTCTTCATATTAAGGAGGCATGCAGTGACAAATGTGCAGCACAGAACAAATGTCTAGGTCTGACCTTTAGATAAAGTGCTTTGTTTCCAAAGGTTCTCCTAGCATGACAGTCATAGTTACTAAAAGGAAGGCCAAAAATGCAGTCGCACTTAAGAATCAGATTAACACCCTCCTGGTTTCTCTCTTTATGTTGAGAATAACTTGACTGCCCATTTCCACTTAAAACTGCATATCTTGTACAGTTATTATGTCATGAGAAGAGAAAAACATTATGCACAGTTGGTTAAAAAGCTCAGATACTGTCTAAGAGAGTCATTCATTTTGTATTCAGCTATAACTCCTCTGTAAGAAATCACCATGAAAAATAATATCTGTGAAAATGGAGGTTGTAAAAGGTCAGTGCCTGGTGTATTATGCTGTTTGTCAGCAAAGAATATATTACAATATTTTAAACAACACAGCTTGCAGCAAAAACTGTGTAGGCTGTGTAAGTCCACAGAGCTCAACAGACATAGTGGGATATTAATAGGTTGTTAGAAAATTTACTGGAGAACTTAGAATTCTCTAGAATTTTGAATGAACTGCCAGCATTTCTGTATCACTCAACACAATCTTTGTCTTCAGGTACAGAGGTCTTTGCTATAGTATGCGTATCTGCAAGGAAGGCAGCAAAAAACTGTCATGGATATACATCCTCCTTCAGTCTGTTTCTTTAAATGGGTTTCACTAGGGATTGGTTCCTCTGGTTTCAGCATAATTGACCCTGTTTCACACCAGGGAGCGACAGTTTAAGAATGTGAATGGTCTTTTGTTGTTTGCTCCAGTAAAACGAATAGGAAGAGTTACAGTAAGCCTTACTGGGAACTGGGAATGACTTAATTTGTACATACTACAGTGTTCAAATTCCTAAGACTCATTTGCGGGTCAAGACTTACATTCCTCACTCTTGTAACATACATAACTACATAACATTTTCCATTTAATTTTACTGTAGTAAATAAGTAATTCATAGTTGTAGGTAAATAATATGCTTTAAGATCAGGACCATTGCTAGTGGGGTGAAAGGTGGTGACAATTTTAAGGGCCCAAAGAAATTCCTGTAAGACAATATGAAATATGAGGGTTTTCTTTATTCTTTCAGGGGGGAGATAATTTATATGCCCCTGTTTAAGATGAACAACTGAATACTAAGCTGGGGTTCATTGTTAATTTATTGTTATATTTACAACAAGTTTACCATTTTTACATGTGGAAATTGTCATTAAAAACAAAGTTTTTCTGCTTATTTACAGAACCTTTGTTTTTTGCTAATTCATATGTAAAGGTATCTGCAATTTGCTCCTAAAGTAATAATATGGAAATTCCACCTGACAGTCACCTGCTGGACATTTTACTATTTTTTAACAGGATTCTTTTACAGTGTAGTAACAGGACATTGTGTACTTGCTTTATCGCTTCATTCACGTGAGCATTTGTGTAATGTTTCACTTCAGAATTGCAGGTACTATATTATCTCAACCAATGAACAAAGCAGAGCAAATAGTGTGACTTAGGGCGTTTGGGCAGAGTTCTTGTCATCCTTCCAAAATAAATTAATTTTAAATTAATTAAATTAATATTAATTCTGCATTTTTTTGGTCTTTTAACGTTCCTGAAGGCCATGTGATGCTAAAGTGCCATTATCATATTAGTTTGTCAAAAGAGGTGAACTCAAGGCTGGATTTGACCGCAAATATTTTTTGCCTGTGTGTGTGCAGGGTCGTGTGAGATTGGCTGGGCGTATTACTGCACCGGAGTGGGCGCAGCCACTGCCATGCTGATCTGCACCTGGCTGGCCTGCTTTGCTGGCAAGAAACAGAAGCAGTATCCGTATTAGGAGAGATTCAGCCAGCTTCAGCTTCAACCCAGCTTCAAGCACAGAGCCAACAGCACAGAGCAGCCATGGACGAATGCCTCAGCGTGGACTATAGAGACAGCAGAGAGACTCTTTCACCTAAGGCATGAGCACTTTCTCCATTTCTCCTTTTCCAGCTGCCGTGATCCTTTCATAGGCTGAATGCTCACATGGACCTACCTATTGATGGAATTTTGAGTCATATAAACAGACTGATCACTAACAGCAACTGTTGCTCTCTCATATCATGCGTGTCTAGAGGATGATTGTCGGAAAATCAGAAGGACCAATCTCTCCTTATTATGTGTTCTGTTAATTCTGTGAGTGCTCTTCTTCCTCTTTGTTCTGTGTACTAGTGCTAGTAAAGTGTGTTACAAAAAAAAGATAAACATGCATCCTTATTATGGATTGTTTATATTTACATATCCATTTATTTTTAGCACATTTTCGCATTACACTACGAAATGCAATAATTGTCATATTCACCACTACAGTGTTAAATAAGCATTTTCAAAAGATTAATGTCTTTTCATTTTATGCTAATGTATACACTATATACATTGTTATATGTATGCTTCATATTGACACATTTTGTGATCATGTACAAAACATGTATTGTATTAGCCATTATATGTTGTAAATAAAACCTGTTTATCAACAGTATATTGGTACAGTTTCACCTGTACAGTTTAGTATTTATTTTAAATTTGACTTTCTCTCTACTATATATTCTTTATACTACATATACACTCACCGAGCACTTTATTAGGAACATGTACACCTTCTCATTCATGCAATTATCTAATCAGCCAATCGT
>JAOUQW010000047.1:14233256-14247188 GCA_028565825.1 Olivaichthys viedmensis | reverse complement strand
CTGACCCCAGCTTACCAACATGCTGGGATATGCGAAGAATTAATTTCACTGTACTGTACTTGTATATGTATATGTGATAATAAAGGAGCATTCTATTCTATTTTCTTTTTCTACAAAGAACTCAACAGGACTTCAGCCAAGGTCATTTTCCAACTATTTATACATAGCTGACATTGTTATTATTTAGTGTCCCACACTATTGTCTCTTAACACTGTTTTTGGATCAGCAGAGGATAGAGTGGCAAGCCTCAGTTTTGTATGTTAGTGTAATTCATTCCGTGTTCACTGCTTAAAGGTCAAGCTCAGTTAAAAATGGAAATAGCGTAAATTGCTTTCTTAAAAGTGGTGCTCAGGGCTTAAGGAATCAGCTGGACTGCTTGGTCATTGTTGTGATCGTCTCCTTGACAGCACCCACCACCTTAGCTAAAGGAAATGAAAGAAGGATGGATCTGTCCCAAAGCTTTCCTTCCTTTAGGCCCAGGACAGAACGGCTTCTTTATGAACATAGAAAAAAAAAAAAACCTTTTGCTTTTGTCTTGACTTATCATGTGAAAAATATGGAGCTTTAGCTGTGAATTTCTGTTTCAGTTTGTCAGAACATGAAAATGTGCATCTATTATTCACAGGGTTTAATGACTAATTGTTTATGGTTTCCTGTTGGAAGAGTGAGCAACTTACCTTCTCAGCAGTACGCCCTACATCTCTTACTTGAAAATCAAAGTGACAGTTTAAAGGATTAGAACAGTCCTGCAGTTAAATATATTAATTTATTACACACAAATGTACAATACAATACAATGCAGAAGGCATGCACAGGCAGTGTGTTACTCCACTGGTTAGATTTGGATCTTACATTCTTTTGTTGAAATTTTCCTCAGAAAGTATCACACACTCGCACACACCCAGAGAGGGATCTGGTGGCGCCAGTTCTTGTTAAGACTAATCCCGTTATATCACTGATCATATTTAGATAGAGTGCCTTGTAGTAAAAGTGTTTTAGAGACGGGACAGCATAACTGCTGTTGCTTATCAGACATGTCCTCTGCTCTGGGTGGCCTTTATGATTATATGCACAGTCCTGGAATGGACCCCTAAACATAAATCCACGAATCAGCATTGTGTGTGTGTGTGTTCCTTTTTCTTTCTACACAACAGTTTAATGTTTGAGGATATCTTGTGGATATGTCACCTGTTTCCACTCATACCTATTTGTTTTCACTTCTTTTCTTATACTCCTGTTAGTTCATAGTCCATACCGGTTTTTGTGTAAAATATGCAAATATCGCAGGTTCTGATGTTAAAATTGACCAATAGTGATAGGCGTTGTTACCACGCCCACTTTGTGTTAACGCCCACTTTGTGTTAACGCCCACTTGGACTTTAGCGTCCAAACGCATAAATGCACTAAAGCTGGCATGCTGATGGACTGACTATAAGATGGGTGTGTGAGGTGTTCTTTATAACCTCGGCCAGCCTGTGCATGCACGTTGGTCAATCATTAGTGTCCACATGCACACCTACACACACCTGTCTTTCCGAGAAAATCCTCACACACCTTAACTGACACCAACCATAGGTACTGTCTGGAAAAGCCCTACCTCATCATGACTGCGTAGGGGAACAGGGAAATTCTTACATCAGCATATGGTAGATAAGCCATTCAGATAGTAACGTGAGGTAGGAGGCACACAGTTTCTGTTAAGATCACTTACGCAATATACCACTAGATTGGTTTAAGACACTAGTCACTTGTGATTTCTCAATTCATGAAAGAAAAAAAAAAACTCTGGAAGAGACACTGTTGAATAAAACTTGAAATAATAAATGTAATAGGTAGGACATAATTTTGATACACTCAAAAAGGACTTGTTTGCACCTTTACAATACATGTAGGTTAAAGCTACTGGTTTCTCGAATGACTTAATCAGAATTCCATTTAGATGTGATAGGACAATTTACAATCAACCAGTTAATTCCTGCAGGGCAGCATTATAAGACACTGAGCATTCAAGGCACTGACTGTTACATAGAAATAACAAGTAAATTGGGACAGGGTTACCTCTCACCTATTTATATTTTCATTTTGCCCAAGCTAGAAAACCACAATCTCTGCCATGACACTTCCTGTTTGTTAGGTTTCAGATGAGAGAAATAAGAAATAGGTAGGAGGCACACAGCTTCTGCTGAGATAAGTGATTACTGGGTAAAATGATGGCATTGAGGATATACCATTAGACTGATATATGCCACAAGGGACCTTTATGAATTTATAAATGTGATAGACATTTTTTATAACCTTTCTAGTTCATTTTGGCCATATATACTGCACTTTGAAAAGCTCTTCATTGAGAAGGAAAATTACATATATACACACACGCACATTTATTTCAAATATGTGATATATACAGTTGCAAAAAAAAGGTTTTCTACATTAATTACTCATAAAATGTGGTCTGTTCTTCATCCAGGTCATAATAATAGACAAACACAATCAATTGTACTTTTCATATGTTTATTGCACATGCCTTCTTCAGGTCATGCCACAGCATCTCAATTGGGCCATTACAAAACACAAATTTGACCTGAAGACGGCTGTTCATGCAAGAAATTCCAGAAATATCGATGAACTGAAACAGTTTTGTAGGGAGCAATGGTCTAAAATTCCTCCTCACCGGTGTGCAAGTCTGATCAGCAGCTACAGGAAACGGTTGGTGGAGGTTATTGCTGCTAAAGTAGGTTGTACCGGTTATTAAATACAAGGGTTCACATACTTTTTCCAGCCTGGACTGTGAATGATTAATCAATTTAATTCAGTAGAGACATAAAAAGTCCAACTGTTTGTATGTTATTAGTTTAGGATAATGTGTTTGTTTATTATTATGACTTAGATGAAGATCAGACCACATTTTGTGAGTAATTAATGCAGAAATCCAGGTAATACCAAAGGGCTCGCAAACTTTTTCTGAAGCACTTACTCATTCCAAACGTCCACAGGTTACACTAGATTCTGCAGTGTACGCTGTATATATGATGGGCAACAGTCTCAAGTAATTTACTTTGTAATGCTCTGTTGTCTGTTCCTGAAAAATGGCAGAGAAATAATAGGCTGGCAGCTGTGCTGTTACTGAGCTACTATTGTAAATCCTGTTGATTAGATTTTCATGGTACCTTCCAAACTGTGTGATTTATTGCCTTTGCCACTGCCTGCCTGGGCTTTGTGTTTCAGTTGTGCTCTGTCTTATGTAACTGTGCCGATACAGCCCTTAATTATGATAAAGCCTGGTTCATAGTTTAGAGTTTAGGCTGTAATTTTCTTATATAAGCCTGATAATATCACTTTCCTCTCTTGGGTTTTCTGTGGGCAGACACTGGACGCTCAGCTGCCCACTGACCAGTGGAAAACCGATTATCCAGTCACAATGTTCATTATATAAATCCCAGACTCTAACATGATCCTCCACAATACAACAGAAGGACAGAAAGAATTCACTCATGAACTGACGGCAAAGTAACACTGGAAGATCCCAGTCCATGTAAGCACTGTGTGCTAATATACTGTATGTACATGCTGGATTTTATTAAATCTCTTATTGGTGTTGACTGACAGCACACAAGACCGAACATTTCACATGTCACTGATTTTATTCATTGCACTTTCACCCTCTCTTTTTCCTCCTGTCTTTTTTGTACACTACACTCTCAGAAGAAAAAAATGGTACTAAACTGTACTTTTTCTTGTCACTGGGATGGTACCTGTAGGTGCATGTAGTGTACCTTTTAAAACTTTACTCTAAAAACCAATTAAAGGTACAACAGTGGGCCTTAAGATCCAATGATGTACCTTTACTCATTTTTAAAGGTACACTATATTCACTTTTTTTTTTTTTTTTTGAATAATAGTATTTTCTCTCAAAACCATATGTGGCAAAATTATTGACACGCCTTTAGATTTAAAATAAACGCAAACAAATTGTTAACCTTAAAAAAATTCATTGCTATGAGTCTCCAGAAACTCTACCGTTGCCTTTGACCAAATATAAGGTTGCACACATGTAAAATCCAAGATCCCTCTACAGGTTTTCTCCAAGCTGCTTGTTAGACATTACAGGAAGAGGCTCAGTGCTGTTAGTCTCTCCAGTGGTGGCTTCACCAAATAGTTGTAGGGGTGCCGATCATTTTGAAAACAGTGTTTTTTTCAGAAATAACTGCACTGCGGAAGAGATTTGAAAAAAAAAGAAAGAAATAAAACCATGTTAAAACTATGGAGCATCCCCATATGTTTTAAGAAATATCACTCATTTCATATGTTGTTCATTTTATATTTTAATGAAGGGTGCCAATAATTCTGGAGTTGGTTTTATTTAAATCAAGGCTTGTCCAACATTCATTTAGACAGCCTAAATGAAGAGACCATTAAAATGCTACTTTTGAATCACTTCAATAGTTTTTAAAAACGCTAACTAGCAAAGAAATCTGTACTATGTTGACATGGGTGCTATTTAAAAACCGGGCTCTATTAAGGGTAGGAATGGCTGGTTCTCAAGCCTAATTTAACCTTGAAGTTTATATAGCAAGTTAATTTAACAATATAAATAACATTGCCTACATCACAGGGCTATCTGGTCAACAAAGAATGATTTTAGATTTCTATACTAGTTTGGTAAATTCTTCCATCATTTTCAGTTTAAAAGTAAATTAATCACACGCTGAGGCTTTATATGGCATCTTAAGTACATGTTTTAGTTTGTGTGTGAAGGAAAGAAAATCTTGAAGATAACTTTGCTATGTCTGTGTGTGAAGGCAGAGAATTGTCTATTGTACACTGTGCGTGTTTGTGTGCGTGTGTGTGTTCTGGTTATTCCCACAGCCCTGCTATTAGAGTGATTAGATAAGAGTTGTGTACGCAGGTCAGTCTGCTTGGTTCACGTGAGAAGCCTGTGATGCTGTGCAGAAAGAGTTTGAATGTCAAGAGGGAACTTACATAAACTTGCAGCAAAAGCTTCAGCATGTTTACGTGCACTTCCACGTCTGAAGTTCTTGCATTATTTGTAGTAAAAATTGTCTAATTCAACATGGGCTTTTTTGATGCATGAGCTACTTTCAACTAAACGTGTGTATATTTGAAGTTCAAAGCGCAAAACAAAGATTAAAGTCATATTTCAGCACAATTTTGCAGAACTGAATCCCCAAATGCAGATTTTACCTTAGTGTATGCAGTAATCCAGTGAAAGCCACCCAAAATGGTTTCTTGTTGTTGTTGTTGTTGCTGTTATAACTATTTAGAGCCTCTGATAAGAACATGTTTATTGTTAACTTTATGGGCTATACGTTGACCTTGTGTTAGCTTGAACCCGTTAGCCAGCTCCTTGATAGTCTGAGGGCAGTTTGGTGCACTTGCTGGGGAGATAACAGCCAGAACTCTGACTTTAATTCAGAATGAGTGAGGTCTCTGTCAAGTTCCTGAGATAATGGGTATCAACAGATTTTTTACACTAATCTAAAAAAAAACCCCACAAAACTGATCCCAGATTAGCCTAAAAACTTTATTGTAAAAATTAGCTCTATTGAGCTCTACACACTTGTTTCGTGGCATGATTCCTGTTCAGAATAGACCACTTACATGATTAATTTGATCTGCTGTGTAATGTTATTGATTACCTCTTACGCATCCGGTGAAAAACTGCACTAGAAAAAACCCAGAGCACTGCTTGAGGAAATGATCGTTTCATGATGTGTTTATTTCTCTGTTTGCAGCCTGCAGGCCTGCGTGCATCTGGGGCTGGAGTTCCTGTCACATGGCTATTCAATCAATGCCGAAGGTGACTGTGAAACAGAAACTTATAGCCTTGGGCTTGTTTCAGCTCATCCAGCAGGAACCTGCATTCCCAGCCTGCTTACTCAGCTGGACTTTCTCACGGGGAGTTCATGTCAATAAACCCCTTAATCTCCTCTTAAAGATTAAAGAGAGCCAAAAACAAAAAAACACAGCGAAGGAACACAGAGTGAGTTTTCTCAGACAGGGGCTCTTCTTTTTTTCTTGAACAAGGCGTGGCCAGAATGCTCATGTGTTGCTCTTTGATGGGCGTGTTGCCCTTAGAGGGTAGAGGTTGGCGTCAGGTTCAGACTGGTCTCTTTGTTTGGATACACATCCCTCCACACCCTTTCAAGAAATCTTGACTTGGGCCGTGGATAACGGCTGCACCCAAGTTCCAGATCCTAAATGAAACAACTGTATGATAATAAACTGCATGTATCTAAACCCTCTACAGCAGTGGTAGGGAGTAACTGGAATAGAAATAAAACTTGTAGAAGAAATGACCATGCCGAGCTTTGAACAGGAACAGAGGGTAACGTCCATATTTGGAGAGAACACAACGCAGTAGAGAAAGGCATGACTTTACACACTTCAAAGCACTACAGCAGAAAATAGCCTCTTTCCTGCAAAACTCTCCTAACAGGAAAGAAGACTGTCAGAAGTGCAGAAAAACACACTCCGAATGCTTTTATGTTGCACTCGTGAGCTGCGGTGTGGGGTTTCTGATGTGCTAAATGGTAGGAGATTGTGCGGTAAACAGTTCTAGGCTATTTATACACAACTAGCAGAAGTCACCAACCGTAGTCTTAGATTATACATCTCATCTTATTAAGTTATTCCATCGATGCTATTCAGAAGTAAAGTGAACTTACTTTTTATCAGGAAAACATTTAGTATACGATGTGATCTTCCAACTAAATAGAAATAATATCATGATACAAAGATCTTAGGAGAAATAATCAACTTGTTTGGGAAAAAAAAAACTATAGTTTCATTAACCCCTCCCTGGACTCGTCGGCAGTTTCAGCTTTACATTCCTTGCTCTTGTAACTACATACCTATCTATTAGTTTTACTGTAGTTATGGAATAATTCATAGTAGTTACTGAAGATGAATAACTCAATAATAAGCCAATATTATAAGGGCTTAAATGTGTTATGCTATATGTTAATAAGTCATTACTCTTGAGGCCAAAAGACTCCTGTCTATAGTGCCTTTATAGTCAGTACTGTATTTTTTGGCTGCAATGCAGTGCATTAATGCATGTGAAATAAATAAAATATTAGTTGAAAAATATTGGAAAATGGTTGACATTGTAACAAAGTAAATATTTGCTAAGCATACGGCATGTTATTAGTAATAATCACTTGTGTTTAAACTTTACCAAGCATACTAACCACAATTTAAGAAAATAAGTATATAAAATGGCACATAGTAAGAACTAAATGTTCTCTGTTTCCAGACTCAGACCTCCTACACACTGGTACTCATTTGTGCCAGAGCAGTGAATCAAACCGATGGAGTCCAACCAAAACAGGATGGCGCTTCCTACCCAGCCGCTAACAGCACACGCATTTTAGGCTCGGTTGTATTTGCTAGCTGCGAAGCTCACCTACGTACACTGTACACCACAAAAACACTCTGAGGCATGATTTCCTCTGTTATGCTTTTTGCTCACAAATGTCAATAGCAGGTGCTAAATATGACCACACAAGAAAGTCAAGAACTACCGAGAATATATATGTACTAATTACTCGCTCTATTTCACTGCTTAGCTGGGACTTGTAGCAGCTCTTAAATGTCCAGTTTTCTCTGTTACGTGCTTCTACATATGATGTCTGGACCATTTTAGATGCACAATATTACAGTTAAAGTTTAAGATGCATAGAACGACCGTGATTTCTACAGCTTAATGTCAAAGGTTCAAATCCTTTTGCCTGCTCTGCGTGATGTGTATCTGTCTGAAGAAATAGAGGAACTGGGTCTAGCTGCTTCTAGCTTAGTGCTCGTTTAGAAAAAAAAAGGCTGTCACTCTGCGAGTAAAGACACCCCCTCCTAAAAATCATGTTATAACTCAAACTGTACAGTCACCTTAAAAACTTCTCCATAGCAAAACAAGAAGAAAAAAGGACACATTGCTTTACCTCAGCTCACCATAGACAGAATAATTAAGAAACATCCACTGTAACTTATTTTAATGACATGGAAACAAAGGACTGTCATTATCATCCTTGCTATTACTGACTTGAATTGTAATTTACAGTTTGTTATTTATCTTGTGACTACATACTTACATGTTTTTGCTTCATTTGATGCATCTCCCTTGCATGTTATAGAAAGGAAGGCTGTCAGTTTTGGATATTACAGTGGGCCAACCAACTACCCTCTCCATATAACTTGGTCAAAACAGTCAGCATATTTACATTATTAATATAAATGACTTCTATATGACTAATACATGTCAAAAATGGTTAAAATATCACAACTAATATTGTTTGGTCAGTATGGCTTTAGCTTTACATTTTCACAGTTAAAGAACAAAGAACTATGTGATCTGTGTCAGAGTTTGTTCTGTTTCTTTTATATTTGCATTTCTTGAAATAAAAGACTTGCCGTAGGTAGTGTGAGGACAAACAGCAGGTCTGACACCACTAGGTTCATCATGTAGGTAGTGACTGAAGACAAAGTAATACTGTATGAAATATTTAAAAACTTTATTTTCAAATGTAAATTTGTAACAGAAAAAAAACAGTGCATAACAAAAAGTAAGCGAATGTCAATACAAACTAACACTGTCGCATAAAGTGCCAATAAAAGCCTTTTCATGAATTAACACTGACACATCAGGACGTCGAGATTCTGTCCTTGATATTTAGCCAAAACCTATTACAGAAATGACTGTAAAGCCCCAATCAGAAATTCTTAAATCATTGATGTGTTTTAGTGGATTTTTTGGCCAATTGTATCAGTTTCTGATTGGGACTTTAAGCCATTTTTTATTATGTTTAAAAAAAAATTTGTTAAAAGAAAATCAACTGGTAAAAATGCTAATTAATTTACCAACTTAGAAACCTAAGTGCATTAATGTCTATACTGCAAGTAATTCTGATCTTTGGTATTTACAGTCAAATAATTACATCTGGATGAATTGTATCTGGAAGAAAAGAAGCTTTTTCAGGAGTTAAATATTTTATTCTAGATGGATATGTTTAGACATAAATCCATTAATGGGAACAAACATATTGAAGTAATCCTGTACTGACCCCACGCATATTTTGCAGGGTGTAAAAACACCAGTCACAGGGCAAAGTCCATTAACTTATCTGCATTATGTTAGAAAAATCACATAGACTCTTCTGAATACTTTGCAGCAACAATTTTAACTGTTCATTAACTGAGTGGATCTTGTACCAAATATCCAACAGTTGAAAGGGTCATGAAGTCTATTCATACAATGGACTCGTTGAAGAACATCTTGTTTGTAAGGGTCCTTAGGCTGAAATTAAGGCTGGAGCTTGTCTCTGTTTGCAAAGCCTCAGAGTACTTCATGCTACCTACCTGTGACTTCCTCCTTATGGAATTTTGTATCGTTTCTGATGTAAAATAGTATACAATAGGGTCGAAGCAACAGTTTGTTACAGCTATGCACAAGGCAATTGGATAGATGGTCCTCACCACAGTCTCAGCTGCACAGCCTTCCAATATTTTGGTGCGCACCAGGGAGTAGAAAACAAGGTTGACATTATAAGGGATGAAACAGAAGCAGAAGATAAAAAGGTGCACCATTATCATGCGCAAGATCTTAGCCTTGTTGAGTTTTCCACCTCGAGTGACTGCCTGTGGCCTCCTCAGTGTCTGGAGAACCATGGCAGAACAGACAACATTAAGGAGAAGTGGTATGAGGAAGCCCACTGTCTCTATGAAGATCACCACCTTGGACAGATGGTACTTCCACTGTGTGGAGGAGAAGTTCTCAAAGCAGAACTGGGCGGAGGAATTACTTTGGCGAGGGGTAGAGTCCAGCAAGAAGCCTGTTGGCAAACTACCCGATAGCACCAGCACCCATACGGCTACGCATACAATCTTAGCATTACGCTTGGTTCGAAGTTCCCGTGAACGGAGAGGGTAAACGATGGCCAGGAACCGGTCCGCGCTGATGCAGGTGAGGAAAAGGATGCTGCCATACATATTTGTGTAGAACAGGGAGACTGAAAGCTTGCACAGCAAGCCACCAAATGGCCAGTCCTGTCGGATGAAATAAAAGATCCGCAACGGTAGCGTGAGAACAAACAGCAAGTCCGACACCACCAGATTCATCATGTAGGTGGTGGTTTCATTGCGAACTTTCAGCGTGAAGGTGAAGATGTACATGGCTATTACGTTCATAATCAGTCCCACCACAAAGACAATGCTGAACACTGTGCTGTAGAGTGGATACTTGAATCCGTCATTCTTTATACATTCTTCGTTATTAGTCTGGTTCAAGCTGTTGGAACTGCTCCAGTTTCTGAGGTGGATGCTGTCCCATCGCAGAGCCGTATTGTCCATCTGTAAGGTGGTGATGTTGTGCATCCCTACAGGAAACAAAAGTGTGGTATTGGGTAGAAGTTATACAGCAGATATACAGTGAAAGGATTTCCCTTGATGCAGGATCCAGAATGAATGGTCAGTAGGACACAAAGCAAAAGGGAACAGAGGCATTCCTTTAAAGTGTCTCTGACCAAAATGCTCTTGCTGCCAGGAACACAGAGGTCTTTTCATGCACTTGGTTTCAGGGCAGCATGTGGTTGCAAGCATTCAAACGCTTCCCCTCAGCATTCTTCAGTAGATACACTGAGGTGAAAGCAGTCCTCCCCAGAGACAGGAGACAAGCTGTAGCTTCCTCCTCTCCTCCCCCTTTCTCTACCACTCTGCCCTTTGTGTAGTCACCCCAAAGGTAAGGAGCTCGCTCCGCACTCGCTCAGAATCTCCAACACCAACAACTCGTCCGTGCTGATTCATTTAGTCTGCGAGGAACACGCAGATCCATAAGTCAACAATGGCCAACATAGTCTAGTGAAATGTATCCTCTTGAAGAAAGAACATCAATATTATCCAAAGTCACTGAAGACAGTAAATCCAAAGTGGTCCAGTAGCTGTTACTCCGTAGTTTGTTTTGAAATATCCCAACACTTTGAGTAGTCCCTTTTGTTTTTTGAATCACACAGCTGGTCCTGTTTAAGCATAGACACGCTTAAAGCACCTGTGGACTACAACACGCTGTGTTACCGCAGCATGGATCCAACGCACTGCCTCAGTATTACTCTCTGAGTGTATGACAATGTGAACTTACTACTTCTCTTCAGAGAGACTATTTCCTGCCCCCTCCCTTCTCTCTCTCTCTCTCTCCTCGGTATCTCTGCCTGCAACAGCCTGAGGGACATTCTGTCTTGTATGTTGAAGAGTGTGTTTGTGGAGGGCAGGGGTGGACTACGATGGGGATTTGTTAGCTGAAGCATTATCATATCAAGTGCTTTTGAGTTGTCATGGCTCCGCCCACCCTGTCCATGCATCCCTCGTTCTTGGTGTTGAGTGGAAACTGACGTTCGAATATTCACATAATAAATTTCATTCCCTCCCAGTGGACATGAAATTGAAAAGGTTGTTTGGTAGGAGTAGTCTTGTAGTCTCGTTGACAGTTTAATGAGTTAAATCTTAAAGCCATTTCACCACTCATACTATGGGCTTCATTATTTGTACTGCTTGGTGCGAAATTCCCTGGCATCTTGCAAGGAGAGCTTTTTTTCTGTGTTGACCACTATGACTCGTGTGTGGGCCGTGCTAGGTCATTGTGGTCACTGAGCTTTCTAAAAGGAGAGTTAAGAACCTGGGGTGGAGGACATAGTTAATGATAGTTTGTTTGCAAGCGTTTGTCTTGTGGTATGCTTTTGTCCCGCCACTTTACTGAACTTTGCTTAAGTGAAGCTCAGCTACTTTCTTTCATGCCCCACTGTCCCCAGATCAGTTTGTTAAACATGAGCTTTTGTTATTAATGACTTGAGGAGAGAGAGAGGGGAACAGCTGCAGAATTCCAATTATTTCCTTCAGTATCATTTATTTATGAAGTTGGTTGGTTAACAGCTCTCTATCTGTATATTACACTTGCATAAAAGAATTAGCTTGTAAATGTATTAGAAGCATTGTTCTGAACAATTCTCAGTCAAACCTGGGATTTAATTTAATTTAATTTAATTTAATGACTGGGCCCTCTTTAGATGTCACAAGCTATTTCTCTGCTTGTGGATGGGACCTTGTTAGCTGAGACATTCATTAGGCTAGACTAAGATAAACAACTTCAAAACCATCTTCAATCTGCACTCAGAAAGGTAATTATATATAATATACCTGGTGGATTCTTTTGACCTGGCTAAAGACAAAAAATAATTTAATTCCCAAAATGTTGAACCATCCCGTTAACATGTGAAATCATATAATTGTAATTGTAAACAGTGGGACAAATGTGAATGCATCCAACATTTAAACTGGTAAAAATTGTGAATAACAATTTAGGCCTCCATGGATATTGCACAAACACAGATTATGACAAGTAGCAGCTTGCTCATGTACTAACTTGCAAATGCACATATGTAGAAAGACACAGGCAGGCACAAGAACCTTCTTCCTTCTTTTGGGTAGCTTACATTTCTGCATAATTTGCAATTGCCTAATACTATGCCCGGCCATAACCACTACAACACTACAATCATTATTGTGCTTAACCAGAACACCATAACCCATCTCTAACCCTAAACCCAACCATAAGCCTAAGTGTAAACCAAACTCTAATCTAATCCTCAGCACCCCCCTTTCCCCAACACGCACGCACGCACGCACACACACAATTGTTTCTTTTATTTCAAATAGGATTTTAAAGCACTTTGCCTCAGGGACCTGTAAAATGTCCCTAAAAATGAATATCTTTGCATCTTACTATTCAAGGGCATAAAAGCCAACAACGATGCTCGCTCACACATCTAAACAAATGGGGACACACCTCATTGTCCAGAAAAAAAAAGGAAGCACAAACGTCAGCACAAGTTTTGTAGTCAACATCCTCTTGTGAATTTTAAATCACTTTTTGAATCACAGACTTCACTTCTCTAAACTCACACACCCAATAGCAGTGTGCTCAGATTTTTGCTCTGTGACGGGAAGCGAGATCAGTCTTTCGCTCCGACTTGTTCATACACGTGTCGTGACCTGTTCTGAAGAGACTCACTGAGCCAGTGTTAACTCATAGGCCATGCTTGGCCTTCACCTTTGTAGTTCTTTAGTAAATTTCTATGCTCATCTGTGCAAACCGACGTATAAAAAAACATCTGGAAGCTACGAGGTTGAGCTCTAAATTAAACCTAACAACATTTTTGAAGGCCATTTTACCATTCATAACAGTGTTACCTAAATAAACACTGTAATGTAATGGAAATGTTAACAGGCAGCAGAGAACATCACGTTAGTAATAGACCCTAGAGATAACCCACACTGCGTTATATATGCCAGATGTTACTGCTTTCTTTTATGGAGCTAGTTGCTCACACACTCCACTCAATAGGGTATGACGTGGTGAGACTATAAATCAGAATAACAGCTGTTTTGAAGTCTTTGCTGACAATGTGAAACGTGTAAACATGTAAGATGTAGCCATTGTTCCTTCTCCCCTGCGGTTGTCTCCATATACACATACCATCGAGGTCAAGGAGATGCTGGGCTTAAAGCCTTTAAGACAACTGAGCATGACAACTAAATGAAACACATGTTGTCCCAGGTCAGTTAAACCACCTACAATGGCAGGAAACGCCAAGGCCGAGACACCAACCCAGTTCGCACAGTTACTCTGTCTGTCACACGCTGGCTGATTAGAAGTTAATGCTAAGAAAATGGCATATGTAAAATGTGTTTAAATGTTGTAGGGTGTAATCCAGTCTCTTATATTTGCATACACTGTATGCCATTTACTTTATAAGTTTGTTTTTTTATCTCTAAATGTAATATATATATATATATATATATATATATATATATACAGTCAAGCCAGAAAGTCTGCACACCCCTTTCACCTTCTCCACGTTTCATTACAT
>JAOUQW010000047.1:14214418-14227491 GCA_028565825.1 Olivaichthys viedmensis | reverse complement strand
TTGCCGCCTACTGGATATATTGCGGTAACGAACATATTTAAACTTATAAAACAGAAGTACTATTGTTTTTAAGGGTGGTTTTGAGAACGAGTATTCGAATCCTGTAGATGCTATTCGGGCCAGCCCTACTACTTACACATACTACACAGTGCAAAGACGTCAGTGCACAAGCTAGATCTCCATCACAACATCGACTGAAACATTCACATTCAGTGTGTGTGGGATGTGAGGTTTTGGGTTGAGTGTGACAGCAGAAACATTCACATTGTGCAAATACATTTGCACAATTAAGCATAATTTAAGCAAAAAAATGTAATTGGTGTACTGCAAGTGAATAAAATTCTTATAGTGCGATTCTGTACTTGACTGAATTCACAGCTCCAGTGCATTTGTCGTACACACATGCAACTTCTTTTTTGCTACTAAATGACTTGGCCAAGGTTAGATAGTACATGCTGATATACTGGTTGTAAATCTAGAATACAAATCTTTACACTTTCTGACTATTAGGCATAAATGATATGTAGAGGACCGTGTTCGAGGGAGTGCTGGGAAAGGAAAGCTTGTGGGAAGCACTATAGGTGAAGGATTTCCTGTTTAGATATACTATCAGGGAGATGTGAAGAAAATATATCACACTGTGATCACTTCGCACGCCCCACTAATTAGAAGATGGAAAAATCTCAATGCGGCTCCTCCAGATAAGCCTTATCTGTGTCTGTGCAAGCTCCAGAGATGTGTATTATATCTTCAAAAAGTGGAAACCACTTTGCATGTTCTAATAATATACTGCCATCTATTGGTGTGACTGAAATATTTGCACTCTTAAACCATATAGCACAAAGAGGCTCGGCTACTCTTTCAGCCTAAAAACCTGAACACATGAAAATATTGAGAAGGAATATTGAAGCTTACACGAAACTTTATATGGAGGCCATTTGACAAATAAAGAAAATCACCACAAACGACAAGTTGGATATTTTCAGGGCTTTATTTCAACACTATCAATAACAGTAAGCCAGGCAAGGTTTTTTTTTGTTTCTTCAAAGCTGAATCAAGTGAATAAAGAAGGGAAGGGGTTGTCAGTTTGTATTAGAGCTTGTTATACAAAACATGGACACTGGAGTTAGTCAGCACACACTCACTTGGCAATTAACAAGGATACAAGTGCCAATATAATGCCAATTTCTGTAAGTAACGCGGAAAAAAAACAGCTGTATCCGCCTCAAGGTTATCATGTAACAGTTTTTTCTTCGAGGTGATAGTGTGAACCCCTACACTGTAAACATGACGAGAGAAATCTAACACAAACATAATGCATTCTAACATAATACAGCATATCAAGAACTCTGCAATAAAACACTTTAAGACATTGAGTATGATACTGTAGCGTAAGCTTGAAAATGATTTTCTCATCTCATTTCCAACTTTAAGTGCTATTACAAATGAACTATTTTATTATTGCAGTCTTTGCATGGTTAGGTGGTAATAAAAACCCAAAAGACATGACTTGCTTTATGTAACTGAGTATAACTGATATAACTGGTGAGGAGCAATGCTTTCGAATGGGCACACAAAGTTAATAAGTGACTAAAAGAGGACATAATGCCCTGCTTACTTCTTTATGTAAACACCACCTAGAGAAACATATCTTATTTTTTTTTTTTTTTTTTTTTTTGCATACCTGCTCCTAAAAATTGTCAGGGCTCTGAGATTAATATTAAATATAAACAGGCACAAAACTATGACACACAAAACAAATACTGACCTTTCAGACATAAAGACACATAGTGCAAAATAAAAAAAACAAAGCATGTAAAAATTTCTCTTGTATGACCATTGTACAGTCAGTAAAGAAAGCGTGAAAACAGAAAACCATACAGAATGGCAGAATATTTGCAAATACAAACCTTGTAAATTGTACTGTATAACTCCAAGCACAGTTTTGATGTCTTTCAGTATTGGTTATATCTTTACATGAAAAACTTAAAGTAAACAATAACACCTTTACAAGTGCTTAATATACCAAGATGCTGCTGGTTAAGTGGTTAGTTTAGTTGTCTGCACCATTTATTTAATCATGGGAATGCTATTTATCCAAAATCAGTAATAGATGGGAGATAAGATGAAATTTACTTTCAAAATAATCCATGACTTAAAACCAATAAGTAACTGTAATGACTAAAAAATTATAAAAAAAAGGAACTTGCAGCCTAAACATAGCATTGTTTTCATTATTACTATTACAAATTACTTTATTATTTAAAGATTATACCAAACGATTAAATCCAGTGACTGTTACACTTCTTCGCAGTAAAGGCCTTCGCACTGGATCCCACGTCTACCTTCAATACGTTGTTCTTTTGTTTATGTTTTCTTTGGTCCTGGAGAAAGTGTCTTTCTTAAAACTGCCTCCCATTTACTGATGATGATGATGATTTGAAATGTTTCAAGAGAAAACCCTCTCCTGGAATACATGACATGTTGTACAAATAGTCACGTCAGAATCTCTCTGAACTTTTGCACTAGTAAATTGTTATTCCCTTATTAAAAGTCAGTGGAAAAGAGATTCTATATATATATATATATATATATATATAAAAAAAAAAGATGAATCCCTTTCAAAGGCGCCATAAGGTACCTTTGGGTAACGGTGGTCCACATGTCCTTAGTCAACGTCCATGTCCCTCTTGAATTATTAATGGTTTTCCTACCCGAGGCCGATTGGTGAGCCAGTGCAGTGGTTTTTCCATCTTCACGTTCACACCAAAGACGTCCAGCCTCACTCTTTCAACACACCTGCCTGCTTCTGGCAAAGCCGGACCACTGTTCTCCTCCAGCTCTCTGATTCCGCTCAATTTTTGAAGGCCCCATAACGGCTGGCTTTGCTAATAAAGTTCTTCAGCAGGTCGTGGTCCATGTCGGCAAAGGCCTGGGTCTGAGTGACAGCTGTCAGGTGGTTAACACAGAACTTGAAGCAGAACTCTTCCAGGTCCTCAAATGAAGAAGAGGCAGTCTAAGTCTAAGCTCAACCAAGTGATATGTGCTAGTTTGATTTTAAAACATGTGGCATACTGGGCTCTATTTTGACAATGGATTATCTTGGAATGTGATTGATCAAATGTTAAACAAAGTGGAAAATCGACAAGTACACTTTTGCACAGTTACCGAGAATTGTTTGCCCATTCTCTCCCATTATAAGTCATAATCAGTGTTGTGTCTTCTCTACCACATGGCAGAGCCACCACCCAGGGAGACAGAAGGCCAACGCACACCTTCCTCTGAAGCAAGTAAACAGCCAAATCATTAGCCAGGTTTCCATCCAAGGGAGTTTATGCGAAAAATGTTTTAGCGAATTGAAATGTCTGCCGATGGAAACGGCATTTAGCGATAATATTTTACATATAATAGACACATAAAAAAAATTCCGTTTAACTTTAGCGGATAATTTGGTTATCGATACGTGAAATTTTACGAGAAACAATAGCAGAAACGTTTTTGACAAGAAAAACACTGTAATTACGCATACATTTTGTGTCATGTGGTTTTATTTATCACGCGCCTCTGCTACAATAAACCAATAAAACACATCAGCGGGACAAGCAGGACGCCGGTGCTGAACCGAAATCTTACTGCTCCTCCGTTTAATCATGCACCGCCTCCACACACCCTAACAGCTGCTCTCTCTATTAACTCCTGTTTCTAATGGCAGGAAAAAACATACATCTTAATATTAAACATACAGTATATGGGCAGGATCGCACCATAATGTATTATTCTTAACATAATACACACATTCCGCATTAAACAAGGTCAGAGTAAAATATACAAGCCCCGAATCATAGGAGATATAAACTCATATAAGCTCGTATACGGCTGTAATATGTCAACAATTTAGTTATGGAAGGAAGATTTGAGCTTAACATCAGCATAGCACCTGGATTGGGGAGATGAGGAGAATCTGTCTTAGTTTAATTATAGAAAATGACGTGACGTCTTTATTTGATGGGAAACTACAGCACGTTAAAAGAGCAGTTTCTTGTAATTTCATGTGACAAGTAGCCGTCGTCTTATCGATGTTCACTGTGGAAATAAGAAACTAGACTATATGAATCAGTGCACTGTAGATCAGGTCTAATCTGTAGATCAATTAGGTCTAATTTGTAGATCAGGTCTATTCTGTAGATCGGGTCAAATCCGTAGATCGGGGGTAATCCGTAGATCAGGTCTAATCTGTAGATCAGGTCTAATCTGTATGTTCTGTTCTTGTCACATGCATCAGGTGACGAGGGAAAAGTCGGGGAAGTTTGCGATATACATGAAAGTCTTGATGGAAATGTGTCGAGCACAATTTTTTTTTTTACCAACAAAGCAAAACTTATGCGACAGCAGGTTTTAGCAGGAAGTGATATCATTACATAAAGCATTTTTTAATCGCAAAACGTCTATTTAATGGAAACAATCTGCCAACAGAAAAGTTCACAAATATTTTTTAACGCATTTTCATTTTATCGCTTGAATTATGAGCATAAACTGGATGGAAACTTGGCTATTTTTAAACACAGCCCAATGATGTGGAAAATTTAAAAATTGGCAGCCATACTTAACTAACTCTGGCGTTTTAGGGCATATTTCTGTGAAAACTGTGAAAATTTGAATATGATTGTAAATATACGGCACTACATATATTTCAAACACTGTCACAGATTATTTCACAGTTTCTCTTGTAATTTCAATTATTACACATTAGCAAATGAACTACTTGACTGGTTAGCTAAAACACACTTGATGCATACGTGCAAAAATGTTTGGTTTTGAAAATTTGTCTGAACAATGATAAAATCTATAGATTTTAATTTTGGAGAAATAGCTTCATAACTGCTTAAACCTCAAATAGTCTTAAATAGTGAAGCTTGTGTAGGCCTTCTCTCAACAAAAGCAAAAAATCCTGACAGAAACCCACTTATCCACTTTCACAGACCCTTCAGCCACAAGAAGCATCATCAAAAGAATGATCACGATTCATTCCAGTTTGCTAATGTTGAACGAGGCATGTTATAACACGTGTTATATACTAAATTATTACACAATGACATTATTCAGGGGAGTGGTTCAGTCTTGTCTAGTCTTGGATAGCAGGGAACCTATTTTAGCTCATATTATTTATATGCTCCCCCCCCCCAGATATGAAGCACCTCATGACCTGGCTTTGCAACTCACTCTCACATTTCATTCACGATTAGCAAGCGGAAGATTCTCCATAAAGGGGCGCTGTTCAAGCAGCATTTGTTTGTGTGCATCATTGAGGACATGACTGCAGGCAAAGCACCCCAGGATACTATAACACAACATGTGTGAGTGTTGATGTTTCCTTCCTTCTTTACACTGTCACGTTTTTGTTTCTTATATATGACCACTGGGATATTACACCATTTTGGACCAGGTACATAAAACAGCTGACTGCTGTGAGACATTAATAGCTAATTGTTCTGGGCTTTAGCAGTATGTGGCAAGTATCCCTAACACATCTGCTTTAGAAACTCCTCCCTGCTGAGAGTGTGAAACATGCATGGGTAACTGGAGGAATTTCAGAAATTATCAACATATCAACAGTTCTCCTTAGAGCCCTCATCTGTCCGAGTGTACTGGGTGTGCAGTGCTTCGTCTACAGATGACAGAGTGAATAGAAGTGCGTGTGAGCGCTTACCCGTGCCTCATACTTGACAGCAGCAGACAGCAGTGTGATGGCATTCTCTTCTGAAATGCCTTTTTTGATGGTTTCCTGGCACAGCCTCTTAAGGTGAGTCTCTCTGTAGTAGGTAGCAAGATCCAGAAGACCTTCACACCAGAGAACTGAGAGTCAATATATTCACGCTCATAAGGTCTAGCTCTCATTTGATATCCAAACTCCTCTATATTATATTATATTACATAAAAAAAATGGAACCATTCTGCCCCAGGATAGTAGGCCCGACTCGTTCTATAATAACTACAGCGCAGCTTCAAGTACATAAGGGTCCATATTATGTCAATCATAACGGCCAGATCATGCAAAGAGCGATGTAAAGGTCCGAATGAGTTTTACCAATGGCATCCTCCGGTGGCAAGTTAATAGTGTCAGTGTAGAGGTACTCCAGGAAGGCGCGGTACACCAGGTAGGAGAACTGATGAATTTCTATGGCCTCCTCATCAGTCTCATTCAAGAGCGCACGGAAATGCTCACATCTTTTAACAGAGAAAAACAATGTCGGAATCAAAAAGGGAATCGTTTCCTTGTTATTCTATATGCGTACATTCCTGACAATAATCGCTCTTCAAAATGATTTACAAATAACGTCCATGAATGCTTGTTGTTGTGTCGCCTAACTGGAAGGTTAGGGTATTTTTGGGAGTCTTTTTTTTTTGGGAGGCTTTACTTCCTTGAGCAGGTTGTAGCATGTTTCTGTCTAAATTATCACTAAAGCAAATTTGGTTAACTTGTTTTGCACTGCCTTCAGCAACTAAAGCAACGTTCATCCATTTAGAGGCTGGGAAGAGAAAATAAATCCCCCCTGTCCTTATTTCAAAGGGTAAAAAAAAATATCCTGTATAAATATAGTGAGGTTCTTTGTGTGCCTTTGCCTAGTGCTCATCATAAGAAGCATCTTCGCTGCACCAGAACCGAAAAAAAAAAAAAGAAGAAAAAAAAGAACGTAAACAAAGGAAACTGGAAAAGTATTTTGGTCGTCTTTCTATTGCACACTGGTTGGAGGAAAGGCGCTTACCTGATTTTGAGCAGAGCTTTGTGAACGTGGATACATTTCCCATCAACTAGGAACTTGAGATCTGAAATTTCTGGGCTGTCGAACTCTCTTTTGAGCGACTGAGCCACAGTCAGATAATCATCTCCATCTAACAAAAAAAAACCCCGAACACAGTTCTCATATAACTCCACTGGCACGAACAGACAAAGGATGAAATTATATGAGTTGTTGAAAGACTAGATTACAATTTCGCGTCAGGTAAATAATTCTTTCAGCATTTTTGGCAAAATGTGAAGACTAACGCTCAGCCAAGTCACCAGTTGACCCCCTTCTTACCCACAGTGAGGAGGCGCCAGGTTACGGCAGGGGTGGCAAAGCAGGCAAACACATCATCTGTGCTGGAGAAATGCGTGTTGTGTGGGTAAGGAACAGCCTGCCCTCGACACTGACCCCACATCAGCACTTGGCCGCTCTGCGTCTTAGCGGCCGACGTGTGGCTGGTGTGACACGCTGCCACCTCCACCATTCTGAGGGACAGAGGGCATACACATAACTAAAACCCACTTACCCTACTCTATATCAAGTTTGCCTGCTCTATTCAAAAGAATAAGCGCCACCATTGTAAGGCAACAGCCTCGTCTGTCACTCTGTCACTGTTTTGCAGCTCGATAAAACTTTGTTTGGATTACCCAAGAAACTCAAAATCTAGACTTCTGACTGGCAAAGCCTACTCACAGTAATGCACATCCCTAATGGCTAATGAGTGCAGATGTAACAGAGGTGGAAACGCTGTGTGAAGTTTGTTCTTACCTCTCCTTGTCCATGTTGATTAGTGTGGGCAATGCCTGGTTGCTCTTGTTTCCGGTGCCCAGCTGCCCATAGGCGTTGGCACCCCAGGCGTAAACAAATCCCTCGTCTGTTAGTGCCAGTGTGTGCGCATAACCGCAAGCCACCTGGAGAGATAAGCCAGCAAACATTTACCTTTCCAGTATGTGAAATGTTGACTGAATAAACATGCTCGTTCATTCCGAGTGAGCTCAGCAGGAACGACAACGATCAAGTTCAGTAAAGTACTGTACATACCTGTAACAATCTAGTGCCTTCATATAACTCGTACCATATTACAGAGTGTTCATTTTTAATGTCTGACACGGTTAAAGCTAAACAAATGTTTTATGGGGGGGTTCATTAATACTTTATACATTTTCCTGGTGAATATAGACTACTGATCACACCTTTTTTTTTCTTTTTTTTTATAGTAACCTTAACCTTGTTTCTTCCTTTATTTGTGACCAACAATTAAAGCATATTTATAGGTGCTACACATCAGCGCGTAGCAAAACCTAAAAAACATGAAGACTGTTATTGCCCTGTTTTTTCACTTGTATTTTTAACAACACCCTTTCTGCAGAGAGAGACACGTGAATGGTGTTTTGAGAGCTTAAAGAGTGAAGCTGAGCAAACATGAGTCATGATGCCTGATTCACTTTGTGGACCTGTTTATTTCCTCACCTGGACAATGTTGATTCCCTGCAGAGCAGCGATACGGCACGGTGTTTGCTGGTTGCCGTTATTGCCCAGGCCCAGCTGCCCATTACAGTTATAGCCCCAGCCGTAGATCTGTCAACACAGGGCACAGTCAGAGCACATAGTGGCTATAAATCACAGAGCGGGAGAACCATACCCTCTAATGAATATAAATCCCTTTATCAGTCTGAATTAGGTATAAGCAAACCAGATCAAATCAGGTCACTGCTATGCATTAGCATACTATCAATCACACACATAATGGAACACGCAACGTGGGCTGCGTCACCTCTCCATTGTCCAGGACAGCCATGGAGCAGAGCTGGCCGCAGGCGATGTTCACTACCACCTTGTTTTGCAGGCAGCTACTGACCCTGCGTGGCGTGGGCTGGTTGGCTGTAGAGCCCGAGCCCACCTGGCCAGAGTTATTGTAGCCCCAGGCATACACCTGAGCACAGGAGGTTAAAAGAAAAAAATATGGCGTGACTATTGATGTAATGAACAAAGGATACACTCCCACCACAGATGTAAGTAAATATAGTACTTACAATGTCCACGATGTTTAAAGAGTCAGTGCAGCGAGTCAATAATAAGCCAACTAGCCCATTCAGAAATCAGTTTACGAGGAATGAACAGTACCTCTCCTTCAGTGGTGAGAGCGATGGTGTGATGGGAGCCACAGGCCACCTCAGTCACCCTCTTGTTAATGAGGTTGGTGGAGACAAGAGCAGGGGTCAGGCCATGGTTGGTGGTGCCGTTCCCCAACTGGCTGTAGCCATTGTGGCCCCAAGCATACACATCTCCTTCTGCATAGTAAGAAGAAAAAAAGATTGCAGAATAATGAGATTTCACTGGGGATTGTTCCAGATTTTAGCTTAATTCAAAGAAACAAACACAAAGAAAGACATTTTCGTTTATTACCCAAACTACCAGCGAAGCTACAGTACGTGTCAGAGTTTTTATAAGTAATTTTGTTGTTAAAATGGTGGCAAATCTTACAAACCCCATTGAATGCACCTCTACATCCTACATGTATTTCTCCTAGCTGTTGGGCGAGATTCCATTGCACCAGGTCAACAAATTAGCACATGAAAGTTGAGGCTTGTAGCGTTCATTCAAGGAATGACAGGAAACCGTAGATAATGTAATGTCCTACGGGCTACAGGCTTTGCTTGGCAGACGGTGAAAAATAGGCTACGGTGGTAGACTAGACAAAAAAATTAATATCAAATCAGACACACAGAATAAAGATTGCTGGAAATCAAAATGATCTACAATTAGTCCAGGTCACTTAATTGACATCTGGCCATGAGGTCACTCTGGTCCTGGGTGCTTCTTTTTAAACGGATTTCCAAAGACTGCAGGGTTAATGTGGGCCTAAACGCTTTCAACATCGGTGATGCATGGGGCAGTCAGTGGTTCATCTCCAGAGCTCCCCGAATAAGTGGCACTGTGAATTGTCAATCGTGGCAACACAGACGTTCAATTTTGGCTGGCATGGGAAGACATTTGCTGCACCGACACCACCAATTTCCATCTGCCCTGGGCTCTTCTACTTTTTTGCACAGACAGACTGGATCAATTTTTCTCTCCCTGCTGTCTCTCTCTTAATCAATCTGCTGCAATTCTTTATCTGTATATTCTGGTTCTAACTGATACGGTCTGTGCGACATTTTGGAAATATTTAACCTCCTTGACATCCTCATACTCTGGGCTTGCGCACACTGCACACATTAATCACAGTGAGAAAAAAACACCAAAGCAACCAGAGGATACTTGTACGCCAAAACCTTTTGTAGAGCCATCGTAAAACGGCCTCTAAAGCATTAGGCAACATATTCCTATTTAAAGCAGACACCTGGTTCCCATCACTAATTAATTTCATTCTCAATGAGCAACTTTTGCAGAAAACCAACGGAATTCCTCTTTAGTCATTTTACTGTAAAATATATAAATCATACAAAAGATGCATTCCGCAATAATATTTGGTTTTTAAACAGCCACAACAAAACACTTTAAAAATGTCCCAATTTATTCATATTACAACATACCCTACCAATTTTTTCTACCACCATCTGTGAATCATACGGGAGGATAATTTAATAAAAAGTTATGTAAGCACGTTACAAACCTGTAGTTGAAATGACGACATGTGGTCCTGTGCCGTAGCTCAGCGAGATAATCTTCTTCCCACACAGGCCGTCTATCCGTCTGGACTCGATGGTGCTTTGGATGTCTCCCAGACCCAAGCAGCCGCTGCAGTTTGTTCCCAAACCAAACACCTGTGAACACACCCAGATAAACAACAGGACTATTACTCAACAGCAAAGTTGGGTAGAGTCAACTTTTACACTTATACAGCATTAACCAAATGAATACGAGATATTAGATTCAGAAGATAGGCCCATATACTTTATATGTCTGAAATGCATGTTAAATTTGGTTGACAGGACATCAAACATTTGCTGCATCACTGTGGAAGTTAAATTCATTTAATACTCCGTAACACAACTACACCTACAGTAACAAAATATCTGCTGCTGAATATCGACTGAATGACAATGTTTCATGGCCTATAAACCAGCCTTTAGACTTGTTTTGCTGATAGTAGGGTAAACGATTACAGCCAAGGCATGCACACTGATGCCAGTGTTTTAAATGGTACCAGTGCAAGCAACTTTTTTTTAATTTTTATCTTAAATAAACACGTTGCCGCTCTGGAGGTCCATAGGAGTTCTAATGACCCCATATCAACCCCAGTCAAAGAAGCCTGGAGTTGTGCTCTATAAGATTAGTAGTATTGGATCAGAAAAAATGCAGAGCAATTTAAGTTTAGACAGCATAAAGCAATCGCAAATGTGCCTCTAAATGAAAGTGAAGTCTTAAACAAACAGTTTTCAAATACCACGATAAGCCTCTGCAAAAAACAAAAACAAAGGATAAAAACAAGGGGGCAGAAATAGCCAATCAGTATCAGCAATACACAGCCAGTGTTGGCATGATCGGAACATTAGGCTTGTGTAAAGCCTGTGTTAACCTTTAGGCCCCCTTTCCACCTGGTATTAACACGTGACTGAGAGTGATCCACAATCTGTTTTAAAGACCATCATTTTTTCTAGAATGAATAATAAATTGCTTTATGTGGCAGATCCACCAAACTGACAACAAGACAACAGAAAAAGGCACAGTTAAAAAAAGAAAAAAGTGCCTACACTTTTACCCTCATCAAGAAATCCAGATTCTTTGAATATGCAATTTGTAAACGCCCCCAGCCCCAACCAGTCTGCACCTCCGTCGTGTTCCTCCAAAGGGGTTTAATGATAAAAACTATCAATACAGTGGATTTCAAAGTTTAGTGTGTTGTAGTGGACATTATTGGCCAAAATCCCATTACGAAGAAAAATAAACTAAATCACCTCAAGTTAAGTTAAGCATAAAGCCCTAAGCTGCATACCCTCTGTTCTTCCTTAAGTAACATAACATGCATCAGACAGAGATCTCATGAGATATTATCCATATGCACACTCAACAACAAGGGGAAAGCACTAAGCCAAAGTGGAAATAGCCCTCGTATTAATGCACTATTCAGGATACAAACAAAGCTTGTGTTGGTATTACAGGCCTATATTTAGCTAACCTCCATCTGCTTATCCCTCTTCTAAGAGTCAACAAGAGAGTTTGTGCGTGTT
The DNA here is from genome assembly GCA_028565825.1 of Olivaichthys viedmensis. Classification (NCBI taxonomy): domain Eukaryota; kingdom Metazoa; phylum Chordata; class Actinopteri; order Siluriformes; family Diplomystidae; genus Olivaichthys; species Olivaichthys viedmensis. The sequence continues at coordinate 14,215,532 of JAOUQW010000047.1, read as the reverse complement.
TATGTATGTGTAAGACAGAGAACCCTGCCTCCTCTCTGTTCTTGACTGTGCACGTGATTCATACGATTCACATATAACCCATTGAGTCGATTTATATCTGAATTACACCGTCTGTGACTACGGTATGTGTATTGTAAATAATGAATTTAGTCATCTCTGTTGTGTAGAGTAAAAGCCTACCTCATCATTGACAGTAACGTAGATCGCCTCATTAGCAGCACCGCCAAACACACAGGCCTGGCGGATGAGACGCAATTCCTCAGGAGGCAAAAGTGCAAACACTGGCCACTTTCCCACGTCTAGCATGCTACTCTGCAGCCAAGAGAATAAACAAACAGGCACATTTTCCTTAACCATTGACAAGAGTATGTAGGCTTACTGGAAAACATGGACGATTTAGCGAAAGTCCTTTTACATCAGATTTGTGCTTTGGGATGTAGATTTTTGAAACCCGACGTCTACATGAAAGTTGCGATAATTAAGTGATGAACACAAGCCCCAGAAAAGTCCTGCTGAAAGCTAACCCATAAAATAAAAAACGAATAAAAATGAATCAGGGTATCTGCTGAAATCACATCAAAGGTCATCATGGCCGGTCGTTCTACTGTTCATGCTCAGAACTTGTTTAATTCATGTCTCTTTTGACTGGCACAGCAGATTTGTGAGTGTTCTAAGTAAATCAAATAGCCTTCATAATAATAATAATAATAATAAATAGGGTTGGGCGGTTTCCACTTTTTTCATACTGCCAAACCGTCTCCTAGTATCACTGCTCCGCAATGCTTTTCATTTTACATCGGCTTGCGTGCCTAAAGTATGCTGGGCACGGAGCATTTATTTCTGTGCTTTTTTGCGTTGGTCTCGTAAATATAACGTGAAAATATCTGTACGAACCATCAGATCATTATAAACGTGCATTACCGCTGTATATGATCACAACATTTTCTAATCCAATAAGATGTTCACTCCTGTGCTCTGTGGCAGTTAGAACTTTCACAAAGTTTGAGTTGTAACCGACGCCAGATCGAGAGCTGCTACAGGAGGACTACAGGCTGAAAAATAGCCCATGTGGTGTTTAGATTATGGCCATACACTGCAAAATATAGCAGCAATA
>JAOUQW010000047.1:14189427-14207174 GCA_028565825.1 Olivaichthys viedmensis | reverse complement strand
CTGTAGAATAAGTCTGTAATGTAATGAAACGTGGAGAAGGTGAAAGGGGTGTGCAGACTTTCCGGCTTGACTGTACAGTGGAAACCCAGGCCTCTATTTTGGCTCACAACGGGGGATGATAGTTGTATTTCTATTCTATTCTATAACAATCTGTACAAAGTGAAAAACAAAGTGAAATCTTTGGTTTCATGAGCATAAAAAAAGAGGCCCCATTTATTTATTTATATTTAGTAAATTGGACATTACTGAGTCATGTGGTTCACTGAAAGATAAGTATGGTGAGTCATCACATTAATACAAAACAAATTCAGCATTATGTTGTCCATATACCGTGTACCCTTCTGACATCTCTAATCAGATTTTGTTGGTCTACAGAATTTCAGATGCTAGGATGAACCAGTCCCATGGGAATATCACCACTGTTCAAGGCAACTGTTCAGTTAGTCACTTCAAACGCACCGTCTATCCAGCTGTCTACCTGTGTATCTTCTTCTTGGGATTGTTTGCTAACCTCGTCTCGTTATGTTTCTTTATTGGCGTGAGGAGGACAATGAAGACCTTCACTCCAGTCAACCTCTTTATGGTGAACCTTCTCATCTCTGACCTTATGCTGGTGTGTTCCCTGCCGTTCCGAGCCGCCTACTACCTTATGGATTCCCACTGGGTTTTCGGGGACATCACTTGTCGCATCATAGGTTTTGTGTTCTACATCAACATGTATGGCAGCATTTACTTCTTAATGGTGCTTAGTGTAGTTCGCTTTGTGGCCATTATTAGACCCTACAGTTATGTGCACTTACAGAGTAACCGAGGAGCTTGGCTGGTGTGTGCCTTCATTTGGCTGTTGGTATCCATAGCCTCCATCCCTCTTTTGTACTCGGGCACTTCTCAGGATCTGTCTGGTCGGATCAAATGCCTTGAGCTGGACGTGTCTCAGGTGAAGTCCATCATCACCTTGAACAATGTTGCACTGTGCATAGGCTTCATTTTGCCCTTTGTAGTTATTTCTGTCTGTTATTTAATTGCTGCTGGCAAATTGCTACAGCTCAGGAAGGTGCCGGGAAAAAGAAAACCCAAATACGACAAGTCCTGCACGCTGGTGGTCATTGTTCTCATCATTTTTCTGGTGTGCTATATGCCATATCATGTTGTGCGCACTGTCTTTCTGGAGGCTGAAAAAGAAGTTAAACAGAATGGTTATGGGGAATCATGTCAGTACATTGAATTCTTAAGAAAAGCAGCTGTGGTCACGCTCTGCCTGGCTGCTGGGAATAGCTGTTTGGATCCTCTCCTCTACTTCTTTGTGGGCGAAAACTTTTGGAGCTTTTGGCATAAGGAAAGAAGAAGGAGTCTGAGCAAAAGATTCAATCGGAGGGAAAAACAGTCAAAACATACTGCAAGAACAGAGTTACAAGAGGTCCACGCTCGGAGTGACAGGTGAAATGTGACTAAAACGCACCTGGACTTGTATAAATGTCACACTTTCCAAAAAACCTTTTGCCCAGTGACCTTGCTTCAGTTATTCAACAGTATGTTTAAAGATTTCTTTCCTGAATATTCAGTCAGAATAGCATAGCAGAACTTCTTGAGCCTGGTTCTCTTTGAGCAGCAGGAAATCTAGTTTCGTAAAGGGGTTCTACTTGGAACCTTCTCTGTTGTAGAGTTCTACATAGAACCTTTAAGGGTTTCCCAGAGGGACAAACCAAAGAACCGTTGTGGGGTGCTAGATGGAAGCTCCCCCCCGTGATAGTGTAGATCATTATTTCTACCTAGAGTGACCAACAACTTGAAATTTTGCAATTTTGCATTTAAAAACTGATAAGCTGCGAAATATACACAATAGCGAACAAATAAAGTAAAAACGGCGAAACTCACCCCTAGCCCTGTCTTTTGTAACTTGTAAAATTGTTTTACCTTGTATGTTAAAATTAAAATTGTATTTCATTAAGTGGAGGTGGCTATAATGTACCATTCACATAAGCAGTTAGCCTCTGATACATGGAATCATAACTCGACACATAGTAAGCAAATATATTTCTGAAGCATGCTCGTTGTGTCAAGCATAGGGTAAACATATGCCTAAATGTGACCTATCATCATTTTAATGAATATGTTTTGGGGAAAACCATGGTTATCGCTTATCTTTCCTTCACAAGACCACCTCAACGAGCAGGTTTACATTCTTCTGAAGAATTAAGGTGTATTTATATTTGTACTACACATCCAAATACTTTCTAAAGATAAATCCTAATCTGCCTAATCACTGGGTTAGAGGCTCACATCTAAATGGAATGATAGCCTGAAAGACACAACATCTGTTGTAGAGGCAAGGGAGATTGTTAAACTGCAATTTATATTTTATTTTTTATGTATTTAGTCGCAGCGCCACCTGCTGGTGTGTCTCCATAATACATGCACTATCATGCTACATTATTGCATCATTGTGCTGCAGGCCAACTTAACCTGACTATTTCTGTTTTTGGCACCCACTACATAAGCTTATTTGAGTGTCTTACACCATTACATTTACAGTTCATTTCTCTAAGGACCCCTTACTCCATTACATTTAAGTTTCTGAATGAATAACTAAAATATGCAATGGTTACATGAAACTAAGCTGGCAAAACTACTTAATTACATGAGATGTTTGTGTGCATTTTGTGAGGTAAGAAAAGATTTTAATGGTGGTAAAGTATTAGGTTAATTGGTATACAGTTATTCTGAGCTACAATGCATGGCAGTTAGCCGAGTCTCCCGAGGCCATGCTCTTCCTGAGTACTGCAGCCTGGGCTAAGTGTAACTCCTATGCTGGCCAAGCTTTCATGCAAGGTGACTTTAATCCAATTGATAACCATTGCTGATAGACCTTTTATTATTAACTAATTTTGCACACTTAAGCAGACACTTAAAATAATTTGAACTTTGATGTCACTAAATGAAGTGTTTTCATTAAACACTATTTTTTATAGCTATGTTTTCCACACAGCTAATGTAAACTCAAAAAAAAAAAAGCAGAGTCTATTGAACTGCAGTAAATTTTGTATCTCCCATGTTTGACCATTTTGTATTTTTATGTCCTTTCTAGAGAACGGAACCAGCTTTTATTATTATATTGTTTGCACCAGGTGAACTAAATAATCAGGGTAAGTTTTCAGTTTTAAAATAATATACTCATGAATATGGTATATATCGATTCTTTGAATTAGAAATATTCTCGAACAGATTAAAGTGAAAATGCTAATTTGTGCATTGTACGATTGTGCAAGTGGCAAAAACAATGCTGACAACGCATGTTGTTGCACGAAATATTACAGATAACATCCACATTTGTTTTGGTTGCATCATTTTTTTTTTGCCGCTGATACACACTTTATTAATTTCACCTACCTTGTATCTACACTGATTGGCCCTTCTATTAGGTTCACCTACCATATAGGTGCACTTTGCATGTATACTGTAGGCCATCTGTTGCTTTGCACACTTGATCTGCCCCCTTCTACCCCATCTGCAATGGAAAGGGACCACCTCTGACCAGATTTTATTTGAGTGGTGGACCATTCTCAGCACAGCAGTGACACTGGCGTGCTAGTTTGTGCTGCAGTGGTACGAATGTATCAGGCGCAGCAGCTTTGCCAGGGTTTATAAACACCTCAATGTCACTGCTGGGTTGAAAATAGTCTGCCAACCAAAAATATATCCGACCGACAGCAGTCCCGAGGTCAGAAATTGACACTGATAAAAAGCGAGAGGACGATTAACACATATTGCGTCCTATTTACCGATGAATCCGAGTTTGAGATTCATGGCAGGAACAGAAGGGTTTACGTAAGGACACGAACAGAAGAGAGACTGACACCACAGTGCATCAAAACAGCAGTGAAACAACATGCTGCTGGATATCCAGTGTGCTCCCACACTGTGTGTATTCAAGGCAAAGCACACCTTTATGAACCTTTATCAGGTAAATCGATTCCTCTCGGTAGCTTAGCGTTGAACATTTCGAACACTAAATGGTTCATAACTGTGCATGTGCAAAAACACACACACAGGAAAAATGCCCTGGACTTTATTAAAAAAAAAAAAAAAAAACACAAAAACAAGTGGGGGCATAAAACACCTGCGCGCTCAAGGCTCTCGGCGCTGATGCGCATGCGCAGCGGATTGTGTACATTCTTGCGCGAGAAGCATAATGGCGGCCGTCCAAATGATTAAAGAGCCCAGCGCGCACTCAGATGGAGGCGGAGTGGGAGAACCAAGAGCCACGGTTTCGGAAGCGGCGCGTCTCGACCTCGTCTACTCGGGAGCGCGAGTCCGTTATGTCTTGTTCTCGCAGTCTGGAGTGGTTTAAAGCTCGTCGAGCTAGCTAGCGAGCCGTATGTGTAGCTAAGTATTGTTTTAGATATATACTGCGGCCGGCTTAGCTAACAGCAGTGAGCCACGTAGCTGATACTGCGCTTCGTCGTCAACAACAACAACAACAACAACAAGCTAGCTGGCTAGTTAGCGCGGCTAGTTTTTGTCAAGCGTGACAGCCGGCTCAAGGTTCAAGACCTCCACCAGCACGTTGCGTGACCCTGACTGAGCTGAGCGCCGAAAACCAAAAAAGATATCCGCCGCTGAAGAAGCAGAACGAGGGACGACTGCAGCGAGTGAGTACCTTCACGTTAGCGAGCTAGCTAGCTAGTCGGCGCGCGCGCTTGTCGCTTGTCGCTTGTTTATACCGGTTGAACCAAATGTAATCGTGTTAGCGGGGCAATGATTTCAGTTCAAATGACGGAAAGTAGCCGGGGAGCTCGTTAGCTCGCTGTCCGTCTCCCCTCCTCTGATGCTAAACCCCCCCAGCCGCACGTCGGAGTTCAGCTGGCTAAGCTAGCGCTGAAAACGGAGCCCGTAACTAAGCGCGACGTGGTCGGGGGTCCGGTTAGCTTCGCTTGCACAGCTGGCTCGCGAGCTGAGCGATCCGGTCGTCGTGCACCCGACGGCTTTTTTTTTTTTTTTTAATCTGGGTTTTGCATAAAATCCAAAACGCTTCCCGAGTTAGGTCGCGTGTTGAAGCCCGGTCCTGTTGAATCGCTCGCTCGCTAAGCAGCCAGCCAGCCCTTCCGTATGGATTATACTGGAAACGAAAGTGTTCGGCTAACACGGACCATTTTAAAGCTCCTGCCTAAGCTAGCTTGGTGGCATGTCTTTTTTTTTTTTTTTAAACTTCTTTATTAAATATTTGGTCATTTCGATGTGCTGCCGTTGTTCAGAAGAGCTTCCCGGTCGTGTAAGGCCACGTTGGAGCACAGACGCGCGTTAGTGCTGTGTTGTGTGTGTGTGTGTGTTACTGCTTACCTTTTTATTTATTGTGCGTCTATAAATCTGTCAGCTCACATAAATCAGTCATAAATTCGTGGTTGCTTGGCACTTTGTTGCAGCAGCCCTTCTGTATAAACAGTTAAAGGCACTGTGCAGGCCTGTGAGCTGTACATTCATGTGACATTCGTTTTTTATTCTTTTTTTCCCCCACTGCAAATAGACATTTTCCCCATCCTGCTGCTGCTGGGACACTTTCCCCAGTCTAATATTGTTTACAGACAGTTAACAGACTACCCCATTCAATATCGTTCTGTTGTCCTGTTTAGCGTGCATTGCCCTGTGTATTTATCGTCCTGTGTATTTATCGTCCTGTGTATATTTGCACTCGTCCTCACTGTCTTGTATCTGCACTTTATGTAGTCCTGTTTAGCGTGCATTGCCCTGTGTATTTATTGTTCTGTGTATTTATTGTATAGTGTATTCTTGCCCTCACTGTCGTGTGTTTGCACTTTATGTAGTCCTGTATAGCGTGCTGCTGTATCGTTGCGTGTTGCACCATGCTCCTGTAGAAACCACATTTCATTTCAATGTCTACGAGGTCTATGGAGAAATGACAATAAAAACCTACTTGAACTTATGTCTGACTAATGAAGCGTTCAAAGCGCTCAGTTGAAAACGATCGGATGATTTGAGGACTCGTGATTACACGTGATTTTAAACATGCATTTCTTTCTCAGCTGTTGCAAACGGGCTTAAACTTTTGCACAATGTTTCACAGCTGCCATACCAAGGCGACCAAAGAGGATTTGTGTTTTAATACCGTGGGTGTTAAACCGTGGGTGGACAGCCTTATCAGTTAGCTTATTTAGGACAGAAACCTTCTATACTGCAAACCATTCGACTCTGTAGGCTTGCTTTTTTTTTTTTTTTTATCTGATCTGCTCTGCTACTGGTGTAATGCCTCACCGCTTTTCACATACTTGTGCTCTAACCAACACAGTGTCCGTTTGTTTCTTTGCTGAGTCTCCACATTGTGTGTGGAGTAGTAGGCTTTTGTGTATGCACGGCGGATTGGGTTGCACTTAATCCTTGTGAATATCAGCAGGCCACGATTTGGCCCTCAGCCGATTTGTGATGAGAACTTCAGCTGCATGGCCACGTCTGCAGGAGCGAGATTAATGATGCCTACCCTCATGGGGTTGAAGTCCAACTTGGTAGTAATGATGAAAGTAAGGGCGGCTTGATCCTTGCTGTTTTGCAGTGCTACCACCGTTTCACATATAAACACTCATTTTGAATGACAAATTATAAACATCAAGCCTCACATGGATCTGAAATGACTACTCTCAAAGCAGGGTAACGTGAATTTAGTGATTGATCTGATTTCAGGAAGACGTGTAAGATGAGATTAGCACAATGCCATAGTAGCGGAATGGTCGATGCTTGTATTATTGATACTGAGAACGATTTTAGCGCATGTATCAGCTTCATGCCGATATTGTTGCTCTCTGAGGAAAACCAGTGCACCAAGTGTCGTCCGGTTACTTCTGTTCAGGCTAAAGGGCTCTATGAATTTGAGAAATGCAATGATGTTGAAATTATACATGTATTCATTATTCATCATGTAAGCATAATTAAAACTACAGCATAACCTGCTTGTCGTAGCATTCTGCTTTTCAGTTAATACCTTTGATTTATTATAAGATGTGAGATTTGTCAGAGATTTACAGTCACCACACTGCAGTTTATTAGTGGGTGATTGAATGCAAACGTCAAGCTTGCTACAGAAAAAGAAAATTGTGATGTATTTGAATACTATTTGTGTGTATGTGTGTGTGTGTGTGTGTGTGTATGTGTGTGTGTGTGTGTGTATGTATGTGTATATATATATATATATATATATATATATAAAAAATAATGTTTTGTTTAAGGACAAGAAAAAAAATCCTATATGAATGTTTAAGATCCCATGTTTAACTTTTGATGACCCAACTTTATAACTTTTACCTGTCCCAGCTACTCAGATGCACACCTGCGCTGTTATTCTGACAACCAATGTGGATACCCAAGCAAATGTGACTGCAGTCCTAACAGACAAATCGGATTTAGTCACTTGTAATTGCAGTGCGAACACTCGGTCTAGAAATTCGGATTTCAGGGCTCAGATTTGCCCTAAACATTTGGAAAAGCCCGTACAGCCGTAACTTGCGCTGGGGGCGTGTCCCCACCACTTTTTGAAAGTGTAATCCGTTAAATATAAAGTTTCTTAATATAAAGAAACTGATCCAAACGCTTTCGAAAAAAATATCACTTAAACTATATTTGCCGTGTTTCTCAGGGTTGCCTCTGTAATAAAATGTCCTCTATATGATAAAACCCGCGGATGACTATAAATTCATGCACACGGCGACATGATCACATTGTTGTATAATGAATTTATTTACAGAAAACGACATCATGATATTGGGGCATATGCGAATAAAAAGTGAGGCTTTATACCGGCTGCAGCTCGTTATAATGGCCCGTTTAATCAGGCTGCATGGTTGCGCTCTTTGGTTTACTATCATTTTTCTTTTAACAGGCTACCGATATAATGTAGGTCATGTAAACTACAGCAACAAAATTTGAAAAGACTTCCAAAGCATCGATCATTCCGTGATTGCTGGAAAGCTGGTGTGGATTAAACGCTGGTTAAGTGGGTGCGTATCACAAATCAAGTGGTCAGCCGAGACGCATTCGAGACGGATGAAAAAGCCAGATGTAAACGTTCTGCGTCTCGGCTGACCACTTGTGATCCGATCACTCGAGACGCATGTTAATACCAGGTGGAAACGGGGCCTAAGACTGAATAAGGTTGGCGTTGGTTTGGAGGGTATTCTTATTTCATTCTTAGTCATTTCTTATGTCCCATTTTATTTGTTTAATGCAGCAATTGCCCATGCAGCCATGTGATTGTCACAATACCAGAATTTTGACTGTGTGTGTGGTATCGCGATTCTTGATATCAAAACAATACTTGTTCTTCCCAAAAACTTGCATAAAAATAGCTGTTATAGTTATAGCCTCTTAATGTACCACCCGAAACTGCACCATTATCAAATATGCTTAGAATGGTGAGGGGAAACTTTTGGTCGAGTTCAACTTTGTTTACTATTTATTGTTGGCGAGTTGGCCAGCTTGCTAGTAACCAACTCAGCCAGGTTGGCAAGCGAGGTAGATTACCAACGAGCAAAACCCACAGTTTTCTCCGTCATAGCCCTCTTTATCTTCTTTCAAAGCAGGAGCAGCGCTAACGGCACTCTTCTCTGATGTTTCTTCATTCTCACCTCAACCTCAATAGCCACAACTAAAGTGCGAAGTCACAGTTAATTTGCTAACTGCACAGTGCTAACGTGGTGGACTCTTCCTGTCCCACCTTGGTCATGCTTATTTCACAAGTAGAAACAAACGGCAAATTACTAGTGTGACTGTGGCTTAATGCTGGCAACCTGCTGTATATGTGTATATAGTGACTTTTGATTATTTGTCTGAATTCTTTGTGGAAGGCTACATGACGAGATATGATGCTTAGCTTGTGCAGGCAGTAAGACACTTTGCAAGCCAATAGAAGTTCAAATGTCACGTCCGTAACACTGGAATTGCATTTGTGCATTTTCGGTTGTTTGTAGCCTCAAGTTGGCTGATGGTGGTGCGCCTGCCGGGTTAATGACCTGCATCCTTTTTGCCTTTCTGTATGAACTAATGGCAGTATAAAAGCAGACTTTTCAGTATTCTGTATTATATCCTGTGTATTTGGTCATTTTAGCTTAAGGGTGCTCTCGCGCTAGCCGTTTTTTTACTACAGAAAAAGTTCTCCGGCCAGCGCCTCTTGTGCTGATATGAAAAAAAGGCTCACATGACGTAACCACACTGTAACTGTTAAAGTAGGGTCGTCACGTCGCATAGCGGTGAATGTCCCAAAAATAACCAAGTAAATCTCCTTATATTCACTCGCTAACAAGACTATTTTACTATTTTGCGGCACTCTGTCCGCCTTATTGATTTTTTTTTCACTTGACCCCTGAGCTGCGACCTGATTGGTCATGAGGTAAAAAGGCGCATGATGTCACTCGGCGCTTTTCTGAAAAGTTGAGCGTTTTTCAACTTTTGGAAGCTCCGCTGTGACGAAAAAAGCGCCGGTGTCCGCATTCAGCCAACCTTGCGGCCGCTTCCATAGGATTTACATTTGAAACTTGCGCTGGCTGTTGAGAAAAATAAACCGCTTAGTGTGAGAGAACCCTAATTGTTCCAGAACTGCAAGATATTTAGTGTTTAGCTTATGCAGCTCTAAAATCTACAGAGAAATCAGGTTCATATTATGCAATGGAGCATCACAGACCCCAAATATGTAAGGAATAAAACACGACTGGGCGTGCAGTTATAGGAAAATAATCAACGACGGGGTGGTGTGATGCGTCCCTGACGTGAAGCCTGGAAAAGTTGGGTGTTTTATTCTGTTTACACCACAGCAATTTGCTAACGATTACACATATTTTTATGTATTAAAGAACGACGCGCCGTACTTTTTATCCGTTAATAGTTAGATTTAATGTTGTGACATGTCCGCAAAACAAGTTAGTTCCTGTTATCATCTACGTTGAGAGTTATAAACAGTCGTTCCCTCACCAGCCACCTTTTTTTTTTCTTCTCTCTCTCTCTCGATGCCGCTTTTCATGTTACTGATGAACTCCTCTGTCCTGAAGACTTTCCCACGTCGGAGAACTTAAAGGAACAGCTTTACCTCTGACTGTTACTGTTGGCGCTGACACCTGAGTCTTTCATCAATGTTAAATAAACGTAAAAAAAAAAAAGCTTTACCATAGCAATGATTATCTTTGATAAATAACAACACTTCTTTAAAATTCGTTATTATTATTATTATTATTATTATTATTATTAGGCTTAAATGATGTGCGCGTCACAAGTCCCTGTGAACGAGTTGTTACTGTAGAAACGATAACGTATCAGAATGAGCGCATTAATAGAAACCTGCGATTGGCCTCGCAGCCGGCACTACGGTCAGAGCCGTGCTGTTATAGAAAATAAATCGACACCTTCTGACCAATCGGAATCGAGAATTCAACAGTGCTGTGGTGTAAAATGTTTTAAGTTATGTCATATCAGAGTTGGAATATGTTTGTTGTGCAGCTCTAAGTCCAGGGGTGTTTCTCAATATATCGTGTTCTCGCTTGACGTCGTCTTTTAATGCCCAAGTTTCATTCCAATACTCGAGAACAGTTTAAAAACCCGGACGTGTTCTTGATCCGGCTCAAAAATCGAGGATGCATCGGATAGTGACTTGCCGATGAGAACGAACTGAAAGTCCCATAATTCATTGCGACGTCAGAAGACGCAGCTCAGACCCATAACTGAAAGTTTTTAAGTTGTTTTATTTTAAGCGGTGCACGTAAATTGCATTTTGATCTAAAACGAGGTGAGAAATTGGATAAAAAGTTGTCGAATCTTTGCTCATTTGGTACAAACAGTGCATAAAATAAAACTTTGTTCCGACGTTTCGGAAAAGACGAGGCTCCCGTTAGACACACTAGCCTTCTGTAATAGCACTAAATTGCCACTGGCAAACAGTGAACCTAAGATGAAAGACACATTTTTTTTAAATGTTATAATTTTAACTGTCTTTATAAAAGAAAAAGAGAAAAATTAACCATCATAGTGAAATTATAGGTTTAACTGCTGCCTTTTTCCTGTGATCCTTAACAAAAATCTGTTATTTCGGGACGGCTGAACAGACTCATTAAATGGAGGGGGACTAATGAGGCACGGTGAATAAGCAGTCATAAAAGAATACATCTAATCGTCTGTACTGTATAAAAGTGTTTTTTTTTTTGTTTTTTTTTAACTTGGTATCCTAAAAGTTTATCATAAGTTTTTCAAGAAATCCAAAAACACTTCTGTACAATACAGATGATTAAAGTGAGTGTAATATGACAGGATGGTGAAATGAGCCGGGGCAGAGGGGATTGCGCACTAGCAGGTACACGGCGCGTCTCAAACGCGTACAGATGGGTTCTCGTGTCAGGATTACTTGTGGAGAACGTCCTTCTTAAGGCCACAAGTCCGTTCTTCACGTTCTTGGCATTGAGAAACACCCCAGATGTATCAAACCGTCGTAGCCAGCAGCGCTGCACAGTTTAGGGATTGCTTTATTTAACACACGTGATTATTCTAATAATTAACCCCAGAGCGTGGGTTTGAAGCGAGTACATTGGAGCAGATATTTAACTGTGCAGTGTGGTGCCTTCTCAAGTTCAGAGTTTGACAGTCCAGGTCCAGGTTCAGGCTGTGTATACAAAATTCAAAGTGTGTTTTGCATTTATACGCTGTTCTGTGGTGTAAAAATGACGTTCGACCAGATGTGCAGAGCAAAATGATTCGAAACAGCGACTGAAACTTTGCGCTGCAAAGCCGAAAAGCGCTGAAGTTTTAATCACTGAAACCAAACATCTAAAAATAATAATAAACTGAACTAAGTGTCCATTGCTTTGCATGGAAATGGTGTGTAGCCTTGTTTTAGTACTTAATACATTCACACTAATGAATTTGGGCTTCATCTCTTATGAATAAAACTTTTATATGTAAACAGTACCGATATCGTCATGTTGCTCATTGTGCTTTCAGGAGAGGGTTACAAGTGTAGTTATGCTCATCTGATTTAGCTTAGATTGCATCACTTTTTATTTATTTTTAAATGACTTTATTTTATTTATTTAGATCAGTCTATGCTGAGCAGAATGTTGGCTGGTGGGTAGGTGGTAGAACTAGCAATTTTACACTCACCAAGTTAGCACAGACACACAAAACGCATATTTATATCATTAATAACATATTTGTATCTCTTGGGTATATTGCTGTCTTTTGTAAAGTTAAATGTTACGTGTAAATATATTCAGTGTATTTTAATTATATTTTACAATACCTTGGTTTTAAATGTACTTGTTTATTTACTTCCTTTTTTGCCAATGTTTATTTGTTTTTTTTTGTTCGTGTTGGGACAAGTTTTTAAATTTTTTTTTATCTATCCATCTATCTATCTCCCCTCTGGGCTTTATTCAGTGTTGTATTCTCATCTCCACATTGGACTTTTTGTCTTTCGTTGGTTGACGAGCAGATGTGGTTATGGGTCATCTGTTATTTCATTCTCGTTTTCTATTTCCCCATCCACCTATCGTTAGTTTTTTTTTTTTTTTTTTGTAAGTGTCATAGTTTCAGTGTAATTTCTGGTCAAAATGGGAAGGAAGTTGTGCGTGTTTGAGTGTTGATAATGTTCAGAACGTTTAATCACATGGCTGAGGTAGTGCATAGTGTGAGCCGGGGGGGCAGTTTTTCTTTCTTTTGTCCACTGTTTAGGATTTTCCCTGTTGTATAGAGAAGGCCATTTTAAGTGAGTGAGTTCACCCCTTATCATGAAACTCCAAAGAAAGGCATCATCACAGAAACCTGGGGAAGTCCTCGCAGCAGAACCTGGATTTTCCTCTGCTGTATTGCGTAATCGCCTGATTATGGAGTCTTAATGATGCAAAATGACTGGACTGTTTAAAATATCACTATCATGTTTAGGCAAATAGAATGCAAACTAGGTGTGGTGTTTAGTTGAGCTGAGGCAAATAAACCGCACAGAAGGCTCTAGGATCATGAAAGAAAAGAAAAAGACTTGGAATAAAACGCAGGGATTCCTCATTGGAGAAAATTATGGACCATAAAATCAAGCATAGTTCTACTTCTGCAACAAAAAATGAGCAAATAACCAACCATTACGTCATTTGTATTATGGGTGGAACTGTATGAAAAATTAACATGACATGACTACAAATTAAAAGCATGGTTTTCTGTACATCTTAGCATTTTCAAAAAGGACGTTAAATGCCGTGAGACGCGCTGTAGCAGTGCGAGTAGTAAATTATTAGGTTAGGGAAGATGCTGAAATATGGGTCTATCCTAATTAAAAATGTTTTTTATTTTTTTTATTTCAGATCTCCTTATAACATCCCTACATTCCTAGTTTGTATATTAATGTGTGTTCTCACTAGACAGCCAATATTTTTAGTGTCAGGTTATTTATTTATTTTATTTTAGGTCTACACTGTAGAGTCTCTCCTTTAGTGCATGCCAGCAATGCCAGGCTAGGTGGAGGAAAAATGCTGGCAGCTCTTTTCCTCATGGGCCTCTTTTGAAGTGGTAGCTCGGCTCTGTTAGCAATTTTGTAGCTGTATACAAACACGGATAACCTGTAAGTCCAGATGACGTGCAGCTGACTGTTGTTGCACCGGCTTTGCGACACATGCACACTAAAATATTTTCTCTTGCTTTCTGTTGTCCCTCGCTCCTTTCCTGTTTTTGTTGACCTGTAATATCCTCATCACTGTGGCATTGTAGGCTTGTGTGGGTGTCGTGGGGTACTATGACAAGAACTCTTGTGTGTGACCAAACAGGGGTTGGGAGGCCGCTCATGTCATCACCACTTGAAATAATTGCAGCTGACTCAGACCCGTAGCACATGAGCTGGCTCACTTGACGAAGGGCTGTCATTGCGCCCCCTCTTCTCACTTCCCTCAAGTCCTAATAAGAAGTCATGTTCACGCTCTGGCCTCTTGCCCCTGAGAGAGCAGATTTGGACATTGAGGCTGCACCCGCTGCTTACGTCACCTGGACTTGAAGCTGAGAGGGACAGTGAGCGCAGGCTTGCACCTTGTGCACTAACTAGCCTGTATCACCCCATTGTTCTGACTGTAGCCTCCTTTATCGATGAAAGTGAGAGGAGTGACCTTGCTTAATAAAGGGAAAATCTGCTTCTTTTTTTTCCCTTTTCTTTAAAAAAAATTATTTGGCCATATTGGTAACGACATATATTTATATGGTATAAAGTAATTGTATGCAGTTACCATTCTGATTGATTGATTGTGTGTGTAGCGCGCTTGAGTACTAGCTCTTATTCCAACCCTCTCTTTTTGTTTTTGCTACAACCATCTTACACCCGTTTGCGGTCATTTGGTGGGAACTTGCAACGCGTATTGCTTTTAGCTCTTTTAACATCTATGTGCTTTGATTTGTATTTTGCTTCCCTTGTAAGTCTCTTTTGGATAAAAGCATTTGACAAATGAGTAAATGTAAATGTATTTGCAACTATGAAAGCACACTCCTAAACCCTGGTCAGTCATTTTTATTTTATTTTATAGCTGAGCAAATCACAACAGGGACCTAACAAGGCAATTATTAGGACCTTCATTCTTTTCGTGCAAGTAGGCTGTTTGTTGTTTCAATGAAGTGGATTTAATAAAAGCCCTAAAGGCTGTGCTCGAGAGCGCTTGGTTAAACCAAGTCTTAGTGGGATTCGTCCTTACAAGCATCACCCCTGACTTTGTGTATGAGCTTAAGCAGGGGGCTGGCCGGCTGATTAAGCCGATCACCATCGACACCATGCACGCATGCGCCAGATACTAATTAGCTTCAAGGACACATGCCATTTCCTACTTATTAGCTCCCTCCCGATGATCCACTGCAAGTCTGATAAATCAGAGACAGCCTCCTTGTCACCTGTTCCATACTGTGACTGATGTGACTTTATTTGCATTATTTTTGAATGCTTGAGGTGGTTGTGGTTGCACAAATGTGACCGGGAAAATAAAAGAGAATTCTTTGTGCTGTTGCACGTCACCCGTACCTGCTCACTCCTTATGTGCAACGAGTCAGGCTAAAAATACACAGCTATGTAAAAAAATAGGCACTGGCTGAAGAATAACGGGCGTTTGACTTCCTGCCTATTCAGTATTATACCCCAGTTGACCCAGGGAAGGTAAATGTAGCGCGTGGACCGTAAAGGAAGACATTTTTACCCTGTTCTAGTATTTAGATGATCCTCCTGGATTCAGTGTTTTAGGGAGCTGGACTTCAGATGAAATGTATGTTGCACATAAAGCTGTATAACTTTACATGCATTCTAGTCATAGCAAGAATGAAACTTAAAATACTCCTTAAAATCATTCCTATGACTTTATTTTCTGTAAGAAAAAGAATTATCATGCAAATTAGAGCACTTGACTCTGAAACTATTGGAGAAGGGGAAAAAAATACACTGGTATCAGTTTTGTACCCTAGTTTTCTGCATTTCTGCTGTCTTTTCAAGGCCTTTTTAGGCCGTGCTGTGACCCCAAAAGCCAATTTTTAATCAAGGCATTCACCAGAAACGGGCTAAAAACGTCTGTAGGCTGGCTCACTGGTAGATGGTTGAAGCAAACATTATGTGCAAGTCTAACACCTAAAATGAAACCTCTGATGGAAAGGAAGAGGGTCCTGTTTTCAGTTAAGCTTAAAGACGCTCTGCACTTAAAATTAGACTTTTTTTTATTTGTTGACTCCTCTTAGATGGTTCATAATGTTTATGTAGATTGGTATTACATTTCTTAGCACATAGCCGATTTTTTTTTTTTCGTATTGATAACAGACTTTGAGTTATTAATGTTGCCCCTTGCCATTTTGTAGTAGCCTAGGTAAAAGCATAGCATAACCAGTGTAATGGGGTTGACATGGGGGTGTTTTTTAAATTAGCATATTTATGAATATTCAGAGAATCTTGCATTATTTATGAGGGTTAAAGGTATTGGGATACTCCAAGACCATTTTTAGCAGGCTCTTGGGCATTGAATAAACATATCAAACTATTTATTATTAAAATATAGATTGTGTTTTCAGTAATAGTCACACCTTCAGGGGTACTTTAAGCCTGGTGTGTTGTAGTCGCGTTGAGGAATATAGATTATAGAATATAGATAGGGAAGAGTTGTTAAACATTTTTCACCTGGATTTTAACACCTCAGCAAACAGTGGTGCAAACTATGTAAATCTGCTAAACATGGCATAAAATACAATATGGGCTGTAAATGAATTGATTAAATGACACGCAGACGTTATCATAAAGCTGCCCTTAAAATGTGTTGGTATCTATTTAAGATGGCTTCTTATTAAGTTGTTCTGATGCCTTTTATGTCCAAATACACAACTTTCCTGCTGTCTGACTCGACTTTTCTGTGTTTTGTGCCCCTTCTAGTTTGAATGAGGGAGTCATGGCTGAGCACACCCCTCCACTGGAGTCCAGCCAGTTACTCAGCCCAGATCTGCCACTCCTCACACCACCTCCACCAAGCATGGTCAACGGAGATGGGGCCCAACAAGTAGGCATGCCAGGGTCTGAATGTGGACACATTCCATCAATATGACTCAATTTACGTTCGACCTACTTTTTACCGTCAGATGCTCGTACTTCATTTATATTCGAGAAAGAAAGGAGAGTTTATCTCTGTTTTTTTTGTTTTTTTTTTACCACTGGTAGAGTGAATACTCTGCATCAACAGAGACTTTTCTGCTCTTTCTCTTGAATAGAAAAGATGGTGAAGGATTTAAGTTGGTATCTGAAAAGGACAATTTAAAGCCTTTTGAAATCAGCATTTACGATCAGTCAAATCCTCGCGTCAAAGTGAGGCAAAGTTAGCACTTTTTAAGAAAATTCTGCAGAGTATTATTGTGCAATGTGTTGCATCACAAAACGGGCTGTAAGCAGCAGGTTCATGGTCAAGGTCAGGTCGTGCGTCACAGCCTTGGCCTGATGTTGAGCGGCGTTACCCTGCGTTTACACTAGCGAGCGACAAACGAGCGTTCATTTTCTATGCAAGTGCGTGACACTGAGCCGAGATTACGGCGACAAGCGACCTTTGAATTGAGATTTTCTCAGTTCTATGCACATTAGGTATGACGCGACACATTCCTCCTCTCACAACAGTGATGTGTACAAACTTTACAACAGAGTATTTAAATTTTGTCGTCCCATATCCGAACTTAAAAAAGCCGCACCGTGCACACCCACGAGAGATAAACGGCAAGCAACATGAGCGACTTGTCCCTTGCCAGTGTGAACGCAGGGTTCTGGCATGAGTGAAGGATGTGAATGAGAACAAGACTGGATGATGCCGCTGTCATTCTTATGCTGACCCTGATTTGAAGAGGGTTAAAAGTTTCCACACCATTTGTCGAGAAAACTAGATCAGTGCCTGTGATGGCAGTATTTTTTCCCCGTGTTCCCTTCCTACCTCCTTGCTGTCATGCCTCACTGGACACTAAAACAGCTAGAAAAATGTAAATCCATTCATGCCATCCCTCCCTCTCTCTCCATTCTCATTACCAATGCCTCATCATTTTTCATCTCCTCTGTTAATTTGATCACTTCCTGCTTGCCTCATTCATAAATGCTGCAGCTTGTTACTTCATTTACAGCAATGTATAAATCATGTTTAGGATGATTTTTGATCTGTCGGGGGGGGGGGGGGGCGGGCAAGTTATATTTCTGGAGGATTGTGGGGTACAAAGGGTTGCACCTTCCACTTTCACAGGGGGATTGG
>JAOUQW010000047.1:14158865-14184300 GCA_028565825.1 Olivaichthys viedmensis | reverse complement strand
ACACACGCACACACACACACACACACACACACACACACACACACACACACACACACACACACACACACACACACACAGTGTAAGACATCTTCGCAACCACACACACATTAGCACAGTTAAGTGAGATATTGTGGCTGTGTGTGTGCTCACATGTCTGTCTTTTCTCCCCCTGGCTTTATCTCTATCCTCATGATAGCTGGTATCAGCCTCTTCCAGCTGGACATGCAAATTGCACACAGAGGCCTTACTGTGAGTAGAAGAGGAAGAGGTGTGTGTGTGTGTGTGTGTGTGTGCCTTTATTAGTGAAGAATGTGTTTCATATTTTGAATGAGAATTTTTACATGTACTCATAAATGTGCGTGGGTGTGGTTTTAGATAAGCAATTTAGAATCTCTCAGTCGGAGGCTCTTGTGGCACAGAGACTCCAGACTTCATCTGCCAAAAGCCCATAACTGTTAGCCACTGGAGTGGATGTGTGTGTTTCTATTTTCCTGCCTTTTACATTGCCAATAAAATATTGATGAAGCTTTAAATCATGATTGAAAACCCTCCCCAAGGAGCTTGAAAGCTGTCTGAATCTGAAACCAATAGCGTAATTAATTGATGAAAAGCTGATCATTAGGCTGAAGTTATCATGGAGGTACGCTAGCGATGTGTTGTATGTGTCCAGTAACAAAAGTGCTTCTTTCTAGGCCTAAACTTATTATTTAGTGCTTTGCCTGTTTAGCATTTTATAGCCACCTCTCCCTCGCCACCATTACTGCTGCTGCCACCAATTGATTTTAGTCTACAAAAAGCAAAGGCAAGAACAGGGAAAGGTCAGATTTCCTCTCCACTCTCTGAGACGGGAATAGATTAGACTATTTTACTGTCTTTTTTTTCGCCCAGATGAGACTCATTATGTGAGATCTTTGCATCTCATAAACCAAAATTTTTGTTAATCTTTATTACGTCTATAGTCTGCTTGATGGGTACTGGTAAAAGAGGATGGGCATTCTGATTTTATTTTATTTATTCATTTTTTTTGTTTTTCTGATTTTTTAATTTTTATTTATTTTTTGACATTTTGGTCTGTGTTGTCACTGTGGAAGTCTACATAGTTACTCCATTATTTAATTTTGTCCATTATTTAATTTTACTGCACTTTCAGCAGCACAAAAATATTTTGCATGTTGACAATAGCCTGACTTGAATTCAGTGCATTTAAATGCGAACTGGATATTAATTTTTTTGTAAATTGTTACTCAATTCATGCTTAAATTGCTAAATTTTTTTAAAATAAAAATAAAATAGACTTCAGCATAATTTTAAGTATTTAGAAATGAAAATTGAAAATGAAAATGGAAAATAATTCACATCTGCTTGTTTGTGTTGGTTTTAGTTAGTTTTGGGTTTATTGCGTTATTTTGGGTTATTTCCATTTAGGTTTTTTTGTAATTTTTTATTTATTTGTATATTTTATTTCAGTTTACACATGTTTTTATAGTATTATTTTTAAAAATATATAGTATTTAATTTTAGTAATAGTTTTAGCTACTGATTGTAAGGTTGGGAGTTCAAAGCTGCCACTGTTGGACCCTTGTGCTCAGTTCAATTGTCAATTGGTAGCTTAAGTCTTAAATCACGTTTTTCTTCACTATGATGAGTCAAAAAAAAGTTTGCTATTACGTAGAGCCGAAACGATTTCTCGAGTACCTCGAATAGTAAAAATCCTCGATTAAGATTTTAGGCCTCAAAGCTTCGTACGCCACATTTCCCCGCTCCTGCGAGGAGACTGGGGATTCGACGCTCGGCACTCTTTTCGAACGCGACCTCAGATCAGACGAGACGAGCCGCTGAATTTAAGCATATTACTAAGTTGAGGAAAAGAAACTAACACGGTTTCCCTCAGTAGCAGCTAGCGAAGACTGAAGTGACCCCTGAAAGAATTGTCTGTATGTTTTTGTAACCAAATTTAGGATGCACTAACTGTTTATTTTTGTTATTATAATTTATTTCTACTGAAGGGTAATAAGGTTCTTGCAAGGTCTTACAAAGCTCTACTTCATTGGAAGCATTTTTTTCATTTTTTTTTTTTTAGTAAAGCCCTAAATAGTATTGTGTGCACTTGTAGCCCAATTTTTGATGGTGATATCTTTTATTAAATATCTCATTTCATTATGGAAACAATTTGAGATTTTTTTTTTGTGTGTAAACAATTTGAGTTTATATTTGTAATCGTTTTTCAAGACTTGACAGTTAATTTCTTAATAAAAACATGTTCTTTTGAAATTCTACAGTTTTGTCATACAAGTCAATTTTCTATATATATATATTTTTTTCCGAATACTCGATTAATCGGTAGATTACTCAGTTACCAATATAATCGTTAGTTACAACCCTACTTAAATCAGAAAATGACAGAACCAAACACTAATCTTGTCCCTTTGCTTTCTCCCCAACCCAGTGTCATTACCTTTCTCTTGTCACTGCTGAACTAAGCAATGTTTCCATAGCAATGTGTTCTCTCTTTTTCTGATGCTGTCTCTCTCTTGCTGTGTGCATAGTCTAAAAGGAGAGAAAATGGTATTGGCTGAGAAAATTCTCTGTCGGGCTAGCAAAGTGTCTCAAATAACAGCGCTTTCTATTCACTGTGCTGGAGCCGAGTTCTTACTCTTGTCACCAGGAGCATGTTGATAACACTAAAAGGATAAGGTTGCATTTGCATAATAGGTTTCAGTAGCACTAGCCTGCTCCTATTCAGCTCTTATGATGTCCTGCAAAATACAGATTGAAATTTGGCTTTTATGTTTGCTGCGACATGATTCGGGCTACGTAGTGTATCTCCGAGCCTCATGTGGGTTTAGATCTAGGTGAGCTCTTAATCTTATCTTGCAGCTGGTAGGTCGTGGGCTGAGCATATACATGTCAGGCAGCTCATTTTACTTGCCATCCACACTTTTCTGGTCTTCTCACTATGCTCTTTCGAAAGGACAGATTATTACTGTCAATATTCACAGATTTTTGCATCAGTACCCATTTCCCTCGCCATACATAAACCTATTTTCAATTAACGTTTCAATTTACTGGTGGTACTGAGCTAGTGGAGAAGGCTTGGGTTTGTTTGAAAAGTGAGTCACGCTGGAGATAAGGCTACTAACTGCATCAGGCTTTATTGGTCCTACACCACCACCCACCCTGTCTCAGCCTAAGGAGACACACCAGAGAAGCCAGTCTAGAGAACAGTCATTCCTGGTCGCCTCCAGTCAGATTGATTTCATGGGCCCATCGCAGTGTAAGTCGATACTCCCCGCTGTGGTGCTCTTATACGCTCCCGCTAGAACCCTGCCTTCACTGCTTAACTCTCTCACTTCTCACCACTGGCACCCAGTGGGCTGTGTTGCTTATCACTGTATTTTTTTTTTGCCAAAGCTCAGTTGGATGCACATGACTGCTGTTACAAGAAAAAGAAAGTTTACTTGGGTGAAAGAAAGCAGTTTTCTGCTTGGTTAGTGTTCTGCTATTTGACTTTGACAGCAATTAAAGAATTGAGATGAAGACAAATACGCAAAGGGGCTGGTACATAATGCAGTTCACTGTGCTAGGGCTTCATAATATGTTGTTAATTGGAATATTGGCCTCCACAATATTGTTTGTAGAAGGCTGCAATATGCAAGCAAAATTTTGTATTGTCTGCAGGTGTTTTCGGGGCAATGTAACAGATGGAAACAATTTTAGTAAAACTTTTGGTATTGGCATTTTTGCACCATGATATGATGCAAGTAAAAAAATAAATAAATGCCATCATTCATTTTGCATATATTTTTTTTGTCACATTGCCAAATAAGGTGCATGATAAAGTTCAATATATATATATATATCTCACACACACACACACACACACACACACAAAGTGTTCATAGGGAAACAGAACTTGCTTTGGCTAGTTCATTTACAAGCTGATCTTGTTTCCTTATAAAGTGTAGGTATTACCTTGTGCCGGAAAGGGTATTTTGTGTATGATCAAATAAAGTTCGTTAATCCAGTGAGATTTTCATTCCAATGTTCAGTGGCAGTTCGACGTTTGAATTTTAATCGACACGAGGGCACGCGCTGCTGCAGTAGGACTACAGGCTATATTCTATATTCATCATTTAAACAGTACATGAACTATAAACTCTAACTGCATTCGATTCACCACGTGTATTGTCTCGCACCCCTACAATGCAGTATTTGGGGTTCGTTTTTTTCCCCCCTCTTCTTTGGAGGGCCATGGATCCGCTATAAATGTAAATCATAGTAATGCATGTAAATCATTGAAAGCATAATTATTATTAAAAAATATATTTTTTTATACTTGGAAAACATGCACAAACATGATAAGTTGGTTCATGTTTGGGGTGTAGTATGACTGAAAATAAAGGCCAAAAAACATCCCCTCATCATATGGACAAAGCAATACGAAAGTAATAAACATAAATAAATAAATAAATTCATAAAATACAGAAAAGGAAGGGTATTTATATGAAATGTATACAGATCTTAGTAAATAAATGCATATTTCGAAGCCTCATTAAATAAACAGAATTAAAAGAAAATTACACAAAATATATTTTGTGATGTGTTTTAATGCTTTTATCTATTTATTTTAAAAAAATTGTTTGTGGTTTTTTATTTATTCAATCAGTAATTTAATTTTGTACTTTGGTCCTCCAGTACTGTGGTATTTATTTGAATTTAAATGGCTCATGAACCATATGTTTAGGTAAGATCTCCTAATTGGTTATTACTGCTTTTGCTACTTAATGGCTAAGGCCGGGGTTATACTTGCTGCGTGACTACATAAGCGTCATTGACCACACACTCGCCAGCACCGGAATACCTTCTTTGACCACTTTGATTTTGCACAAGATAAACAGTGAAGATGGCGGGAGTTTAGGAGGCTATGATGATGCGTGTTGTGAGAAAACGGCAGCAATAGCGGCGCCAACATAGATGGTGCATCTCGTCGTCACAACAAGTTGTATTTCTCTCGATTCCTACCGATTTGGCGCGTTGCTTTACTACACTGCCCCCGCCGTTTACGCTGGTATTGCACCACCACATGTGTACATTTTTTGAGACGTCCACAATCAAAGTGCCGAATGAACGCAGGATGCGTGCAGCAGCAAATATAACCCTGGCCTTACTGTATTGTAGTACCTGATGCACTCTCATTTTGGCTGAGTTTTTTTGTGGAATATTTTAATCCACCAACTGTCGCTTATAATCCACTTATTATCGGACCAAAGTAGGTGAATCATTGTATCATTCACCATGGACCAATGACAAGAAAATGCCAAGTGGCTTTAGTGATTATCTTATCAATAATACAAGCTGTAATAAATTAAGGTCAGCTCAAGTCGGCATCATTTTCTATGTAGACTTTAATAATCTGCCCATGAAGCCTCTGATCAACTCCCACTTGGATTTTAAACAAAGATCAGACTCATGGTGATGCTATTTTTTACCTCATCGTAATTGATGTAAGCACCAGTTGTTGTACTCCTACACTGCAGCAACCTCTTGGCTCAAGTGATCAGTACAGCATACAGTTTGCTCCTACTGCTGGGCCCAGTAACAGGGAAGAGTAAGTGTAAAATGGGTAGACAAGTCACATAAGAATGCAGGAACGATTTTTGTAGGTGCTTGGCTTTGACAGGTCATCGATCTATGAAGCCAGAGGGATTTGATAAGAAGGTTGACATTTTAAACCAATACATTCAGACTGCTCTGGATGTATTCATGCCCATACAGAGGAAAAACGATTCAGTGCTCGAACAAACGATGGGTGACTGGGTATATCAAAATGCCAAAACGTCTACTGTGAGGCGACAGAGGATCATTGACAGATCAGGAAAAACTGGGAAGTGGAGGGAAGCAAGAAGTAAATTTTATAGTCTGATCTGTCATAAAAAGAAAAAACTTCTATGCAAATGTAAATCACAAGCTCAAAAAAAGAACATTTAAGGGGTGCTGGGACTAAATCTATAAAAATGATCAAAAACAAATTATTTAAATAATTTAAACTTCACAATAAAGACGGCATTAATCTCGCAATGGCCCTAAATAGCTTTTTCTGTGAAGCATGGACTGACAATACTACCTAAACATGCTTTTCAGTTCCTAAACCTGTCGGTGTAGTTGGGCAGCATTAGAAAAAGACTCTACTGTCTCTACTGAAGCTAAATCCCAAGAAAGCCGGTGGTCCAGATGGTGTTCTTCCTTGGCCCTTAAAGCAATGTGACCTAGCACAAGTCATCACTCAGTTAACGAACCACTCCGTCAATTGGGCATTGCATCTACCGAGTGAAAGGCTCAAAATATCTGACCCTTTCCAAAGGACCCATATAGGACTCAGAACCTCACAACCTCATGTCTTGGAAAGGCCCAGCAGACGTTTGTGCTGAAAAATCCCTTGCCTACAGCTTGTGAGCAGTTCAAGAATGAGTATGGATATACAGTACTTACCAGGCAGAATAACAGCTAAAGCTCTTGTCAAATATTTGTATACATGTCAGAGGTGTTCATACATCCAACAAGCCTACAATGGTCTCCATCCTCCTGGCTGACGTGAAAAGACGCAAACACGAGACATTACTATTACTGTTCCTATTGTAACAAGCACTCCTCAAAATGGGGTTCCTGTTGTTTATATATAGTATAGGGTGGGATATTTGTGGGATTTACTGAGTAACGAGCAGCCCCAATGGACAAGATTCAGAAAATAAATCTAAATAATTGCATGGTTTCAAATGGTCGCTCTACATTTTTTCCCCCTTTTACAGACAGGGAAGGAGCCGACTACGGCAACACTGATCAAGCAAGTGCATCACCATAACCATGCTCTCCACAGCTTCCTCCATCCTACTGAGGAAATCAGCTGTCACTTTTACATGCAAGAACAAATGGACTGAAATGCTCCACCATTCCATGCAGCATTGGGCTTTTTAGTATTCTGTAATGTTTTCTGTAGCTGCTAACATTTCACAATCTAAGCATATTATCATTTTATATTGAAATGTATGTTTTATTTCCTTTCTAATTGCACGTTCTGCATACCTGTCAAAGTTACTAATAAACTCAAAACTAATGCCACATACTCCAGTTTGGCAGTCAATTGGCTGTTATGGCACAGTGTTGCATGGTAAACAGTAAAAGAGGAACAAATACTGAGGAACCTGAGCCTTGACTCACTGAAGAGGTAGAGACGTCAGTCGCGAACATTCATGAACGTAACACCGGCACTGGTCCATCTCCAGGGCAATAAAGCCAGCGCTAACTGCTGTAGCCGTGTTTGCCAATCACTCTCGTTTCCCCCTTCCTGACAGCCTTGTAATTCCTTCTGTGGCGTCATGGGCACAGTGAACTTGCTGGGAAGAAACACATGTCCCCATCTCTAATCTCTCTTAGCAAATCATTTATTACTCATGTCCCTGAATGCTGCTGAATCCTTTATCTTTGACATTTTAATTTTATAATTTGTGGTTTTAAGTTTATTACGATAATTGGACTGTAATAAAAAAATAAAATAAAAAAAAATTCTGATTTTTTTTCTAAACATAACTGCTTACCATTTAAGGTGTTTTTTTCTTTTCTTTTTTCCCCCCTCCATGCCATTTAACCAGGATCCTCAGCAAGAGTACTGCTGAAGGAAGAGCAGGTTTGGAAGAGACAGAGTCATGGCCTACTGCCTTGGGCATATCTGCCAGAAAAGTTTTCTTGGATTTAAACACTAATCTTTTATGTGATCCAAGACATCTGAAAGGAACTTCGAACCTGATATGTATACACATAGTGTACAGTAGGGAATTGCTTAGAAACTGTGGATTTGTGTTGACACTTCCCTGTTGGTGTGTACCCAAATACTCCCATCGCAAACTGTTCCTTAAGCCACCGGATTGGTGCTAAAACACAGCTACTGCTGAGGCAGTCCTTTAATACAGCAGAAGCCCTAGAAGCCCCCCAAACTCATTTCCTTGCACATCGATCATAGTATTAATAGAAGCTGTGCAGCAGGTCCCTCTGCAAATTGAGAGAAAGAGTGGGGGAGGATGAGGGATGGTGTGCTCTGGGTGTGTCTGTGTGCGCATACATGCATGTCAAGCAGTGACTAAGTCTGGGTTGTGTAAGCCCCCCCCTCACTGTTTTATATGGTGGATTTTTTTTTTCTCTCTTTTCTTTTTCCAGTCTGTAAAATGGCAAACAGGAATTCTTGCCAACTGATGGACAAATGTCTGTCTTGTAATTGCTGTGTCACTGTCTTGTAATGGCCACTGATTATTAAGTTGGCAATAGGCTAGATTTTCCCATTTTGGGGGGCTTGCAGTGAGGCAGGGCTGCCTCATATAGCCTGCCACTTTACAGTAATCAAATACCAGCCTACCACTTAACAGTAATCAAATACTAAATACTAGCCTACTACTTTACAATATTTAAATACTAGCCTACCACTTTACAATAATCAAATAATAAATACTAGCTTACCACTTTACAATATTTAAATACTAGCCTACCACTTTACAGTAATCAAATACTAAATACTAGCCTACCACTTTACAATAATCAAATACTAAATACTAGCCTACCACTTTACAATTTTAAAATACTAAAGACTAGCCTACCACTTTACAGTAATCAAATACTAAATACTACCCTACCACTTTACAATATTTAAATACTAGCCTACCACTTTACACTAATCAAATACTAAATACTAGCCTACCACTTTACACTAATCAAATATTAAATACTAGCCTACCACTTTACAGTATTTAAATATTTAAATACTAGCCTACCACTTTACAATATTTAAATACTAGCCTACCACTTTACAATATTTAAATACTAAATACTAGCCTACCACTTTACAATATTGAAATACTAATGGATGTTTCACCCATTGTTAAAAACACAATTTAAACAATAACAAAGGCTGATTTAAGATTATTGTAATTTTAACCATAGCTTTGTAGTTAGATAAAATATGTGGGTTATAACGTTGTGTTAGCAAAGGTCTACCAGTTAAAATAGCTGGACACACCATGCACTTGGAATTTACGTGTCATTTAGTTCCATGAAATTGGTGGGCCTAAAAGAATAGCAGCTAAACCAATTCTTTCATCTTGGTTCGTGGTTCTGTTCACAGTGGCTTAGGATTTTAGCTTGGCAGATTTTAGCTGTAATTAAATACCATTACAGGTTCCTTCAATTCTGCGGTATTAAAACAAAGTCTTACGTATAAATGATGTTTTTGGAGATTTGTATAGGAAAGAAGTGGGTTAGCTATCAGGATAGCAAGCTATCTACACATTCCAGCTTTCTACTCACTCCTGGCAATTTGTAATTCACCAATGTGGGATTATAACAACACATTGTGCAGAGCCACTGCTACAATGAGTTCCTCCTCCTGGTTTGGATCTACTGTTCTAGGAAGTCTTGCCCAAGTGTATTCACAACTGCTTTGCTATTGGCACTCGGTATGGTGCAAGTTTGCGCTTGGAAAATTTTGTTGGTGCTGAAAATCTAGGATGCAAATTTTATGATTTAAAATGAATGTAATTTCGCATGCAAAAGTGATGGTTTCCTTTTTTCATTTTGTTAGAAAGGCTGGATTTGGCTGCTATTTGCCAACCTCTAGTCGAGGACTGTGGTTCAGTCTAATCTAGACTTCTAGTATAGGGCGATGGACACTGCCTCAGGACCAATATGAAGGTGATCATCGCAAGCCTTGTCTTGCGAATTGGAGGAAGAAGTGATGGTGTTGCTCCGCCACGGCCTTTCTGTCTCGCTTCCACCGTTCTCTCGCGAGCAGACCGCGGGTGATTAGCTGTTCTCGTCTCTTCCAGCACAGAACACTGCGGACATCGGCACGGCTTATTTGTTGAAGGGGTTGCTGTGGAGACCGGCGGTGGCAGCGAGGCCGAGCGAGAGAGCGAGAGGGAGCCATCCATCTGCTGCAGAGAGTGCAGGCGTGGAGATAAAGCGAGAGGGAGCAAATACAGGCTACGCTTCCTGCATCTAGTAAACAGATTCCAACTAGCAGTCAGAGGCGAGTCGTAGCTCCTCAGTTATCGTGGGGTAGGGGGGTGGGGGGTATTCGTGGTTTAGGCGGGACCTCCATGTGTCGATCGCACTTCTCTACCTTGCCACTCTCATGAGCGGCGGGTGAAAGAAAGAGAAGGTGACTCCAACCCCCTGGAGCACCGTGGGGGGGTGGGGGGAGTGTACGAGATTCCTTGCACAGTGGCCAGCCCTGCTGAAGCAACCTCGTTTGAATGAAAAGGAGAGATGCGGGCAACAGTAAGTGGCAGTTTGTTCCTTCTCTCTCTCTCTCTCTCTCTTTTGCTCTCTCGCGCGCTCTCTCCCTCCCTCTCTCTCTCTCTCTCTCTCTGTCCATACACACACAGTATTGTCTGACTCTGTGCATGCTGCCCAGAAAAGAGGAGACAGAATCGTGACGTGTAGGATTGATATGGAGAGCTGTTATTAAGAGGAAAAGGGGGTGTATAGCCAGCATTTTGCAGAACAAAGGAAAGACGTGAGCAAGTGAAGAGACACTGTTGCGTGAACGGCTGTAGCATCTTGACTCTAATTCAATAAGACTTTCCTCAACCGCCCCCTCGTAGCATGGTTTTGCTCATGCATCACTGTTTACTGCTGCGTGCGTAGGTGTACGTGAACATGCGTGTGTACGTGTGCGCGGAGGGCTGGTGTGTGTGTGCCTGTGTCTCTCTGGCATTCATGAATGGGAAGAGGGAGTGAGAAGGAAGTGCAGAGGATGGCTGTGTTGGGGGAGACCCGCAGCCGGAGCCCAATGCCGTGGGAGTATAGGCAGTATGACAGCAACAAAATCGAGGTAATGCGAATACGCACACAGCGCGTCTTGTGTTCATTCATTAGCATTTTTTATATTTATACAAGACATGCTCAGTGGGAAAGAAAATTCTGCTGATATTATTGTAACTCAGGATTGAAGCATCATCTGGTTGCCTGCTAGTGCTATTTGTCAGATGTAATTGTTTTTATTATTCCCGTGCTGTGTAATATCCTATTACACTATTTTGCTGCGTATAATGTTGAGGATGTCATTTTGAGGATATGCCGTTGAAGCTGTGCAGTAGTTCTTTATGTTGATATGGTTAATGGTTCTTTTGTACGAGTGTAGTGTGAACCTCAGGGTCAGGTTTTGTGTCTCAAGCCTATCCAGGTTGGCAATGGTGATTTTCACATTTTTGCTCACTCCCAGCTCCCTCCACTTCTGAACCAGGTTTTTAGTTTTCTTGATGACTTGATTTAGGCGTGTCGGGGGCTGTGAAGGAGCACAAATGTGGACTGTGTGGCGGGGGCCTGAGGACCGGTTTGTGACACTGTTTTAAGCCCTGTCGCTCACGCTTCGGTTCTGCAGCTAATGGTGGAATAATGCCTGTTTAAAAATGTGACAGATAATCATATTTGTCAGAGATATATTTGTAGTGACTTGTGGGATTTACGTTCCCTCCTGTTGCTATTTTTATTTATTTTTTGTTGTTGTTGGTCTTTTCATGTTGGATTTATTTTATTTTAAAATGAAGCACAACTGGCTATGTTGATAAAGCAGTTTCTGCATGAATGATTGGCCAATATCTGGTCTGACAGATCCGTGACGTTGCCTTGTGGTCGCTATGGCAAATCTGGGGAAAACCCTCCCCCCCCAAAAAAACCAAGAGGCCACAAAAGCTAATAAATCTTCAGCTACATTGCATCTCATTCTCCATGGGTTCACCTCAGCCTGTGATGTAGCTTGTATGCTTTTTTTTTTTTTTTTTCTCGATACATAATGACCTCAGCACATAAGCCTCCAGACTATGAGCCTATTCACGATATCTAAAAGTTCAGGTTTTTCCAAATCACAGAATCAAAAGACCTCCTGGTAGAGGTTCTTGGATCAGGACCCCTGCTTTGCTAAAACGGATCAGTACTCCTGCTTTCTGTTAAGCCAGATGTGCCATGAATGCTCCGTAACAAAGGCTCAGAGGAGGGCTGACTCAGACTGATTTCATGGAACAAGTGTCCCTGTAATGAGCGCCGTTCGTGTCTCTATGACGTGGATTTGAAAGTCATAGCCAGCAACGTTGTCTCCTACTTAACTTTATCTGCAACTCTAAAATGATGTAGGGCTCCAGATTTCTAAAGGCAAAGTGCTTTATTATATGAGCAGCATGTAAGATATTTTCTATTCAGTTTTGTCAATGACTAATAAATTAGTCGAAAGTGGGAATTAAGCTTCATTAACCGTCATGTGTTGCTGTTTCAGTTGCTTCAAAATCAGCTTTTCAAAAGGTTCTAGGCCTCACCTTTTAACTCGTTTGTCAAAATGTGATCGGTTTATTTACTAATGTATATCCTTATATAGTTTTGTTCATTCAAGTTTGCTTTTAAGATGTTAATTTCTCCAACAGTGTCTGTCGCTGGATGCACAAGCACTGCTACCCATTTAATGCCGCATATAACACCTTTTTAAAATTGCAATTAAAAATGAACCATTGAATGAGGGACTAAAACATGTTTGGTTCCACTGCTTTACATGTACACACACACGGTTCAGAACACATTTATTGATTTGTTACAGGAAGTGCCTCAGGCCACAAAATGGCAAAAGTTCATCCATTCATTGCCTCTTTCTTATTGATTTTACATGATTTGAAAATGTATACATGCTGTCCCTATTTATTTCCTGTGTGTTGAGTGTGTTAAGACCGTGTGTGTGTGTGAGATCTGTATAACAAAAAAAATATTTCTGTTTTCTGCACTCTTTAAAAGTGCTGGTGTACCTGGTGATCAGTCATGTATTTATAGCAGGAAGCAGAGAATAAGGACAGCTCGTGCATGTATGTGTGTGTTCAGCTTGGACTAAAACTAGGCTGCACGGCCCCTTTTGTTGTCAAACGAGGAGGCCAACAGAAAGTCTAGTTTTGTTTTATGGAGCAAGGACAGAATCATAAAACAGAAAATTATACACGTTGTTCATTTTAGCCTTTACTTTTCTTTATTGAGGCAGTTTGCATCGTGTTCCTAAAACAGTATGAATACAGTTGGAGCTTTTTTAATAGGGTTATTCACAGCAAAGTAAGTGACTGATTTTCTTTTCTTTTACTTTTTTTTCCCCAGGTAATCTTGGTGCAAGTAAACCCAGGTGAGGCCTTCACAATCCAGCGAGAGGATGGTCAGTTTCAGTGTATCACAGGTAAGACTTCTACAACTCTACTGTTTTTGGTCATATTGTATAAGACAGGTTGGGCCGTTTGTGGGGTTTTTTTTGTGTGTTTTTTCTTCTCTAAGTATTTAGATGTTTTACTGTATATTACCATTTAAAGTACAAATGCTTGCATTTCTTTTATTTTCTTTTATACCATGTCTTTTATTTTTTATAATTAGGGTATAAACTCTATATACCTGTCTATTGATCACTCAATGTATCATTAAAATGTCGTGATGAGAAACCCAATAGGGTTTTTTTTTTTTCATGTTTAAATTACAAAGGAGGTCTCAAAGAGCTGGTCATCAAAAATCATAAGCAGAAATCATGATGAGAGGAAGCCAATTCTAAAGCTCAAGTCAGTTAAAAGACTGAAGACTTGACTCCTGAGTCATTTAAAAAAAATTACAGGCAAATTCCCCCTTTTAAAAAAATAAATAAAATTATTATTATTTCTTTAACTTTATTGAAGAGAAAGACCTGACCGTGTGTGTGTTTTATCCAAAGCTGGTGTAGCACAAACATTGTCATAAATGTATACAGTCTTAAACAATCTCTTCTTCTGAGCAGACATGAGCAGTATCAGAATTTGAATGAATCCGTATAATCTTGACATGAATGCACTTTATTGGATTATTGGGTTAGGATAATTTGATAAAAAATTAAACTTGTTGCTGTGCATGACTCCTGGAGCTACTACCTCGATGTTGCTCGAAAAAATATCGAAGTGATGTGGAAAGTACTGTTTGAGAAGTTTTCAATCAGTTACGAACCTTACCACTGCTCTGTAGTTCACAATGAACTGGTTCTTTTGCTTCTGGCAACGTATCATAAGCTGGTTATCAAACCAGTGTCGACGGAACAAAATACAAGAAACTAGAGCAAATTTCACCATCAACTGTCGTGACAAACCGCTGCATTTCATCGTTTTCAATTATTTTCCTTTTGTTTTACCCATCAGTGCAGAAATGTTTTGAATAGGCTAATAATATGGACATGGTCACACAGTGACATAATTTGCGGTGTGTTTAGAGGGAGAATATCTCAGAAAAGCTTACTTGGCTCGGAAGTCTCTGGTAATTCGACTCGACCGATGGGACACCGACACCAGACAGCTGGTTTACATTATTGTTTGCAAGTGACCAATAACTTTTGTACCACTTGAATTTGGTTGTAGTTCGTCCTGATTGTTGTCTGAAATGTGGGACTGAAAACAAAAACTAATGGATTCAAAATAATAAAGTAATAAAAGTTTTCACCTCGAAATGAACCTACTTTTAGTATACCAAAAAAAAAAAAAAAAGACAATTTTGCTGCCCCAATGCAGAAGCTAGACTAAGAGAAAGTAAAATACACGGCAAGTCTGTGTTTGTCTCTCAGGTGTGTCTGGGACTGAAGGCACTCAGTCATGCAGCAGATGCGTTCCATTGGCTTCCTGGCGTCTGCACCAGCTTTTGTGCTTGCCCAAGATGTTAGCATGTGATTAATACTACAATAACCCGAGTTCACAGTAATTCTCCCGCGACGCTGTTATTGCATTATGGACTGTTAAAATGATTTCCTTTTCAAATGCTTTATAAATGCATTGTCAGCAGTACTGTGCGACTTGGCATCACTTTATTGGAGTCATTCTGATGGAGATGGAGAACCCAATCATCAGTCAGTGTTCTACGTGCTGGACGCGCAGTCACAACAGTCAGTGTTTGTCGGATGTCTGGGATTGCAATGAGATAGATGTCTTACACGTTCACTGTCTCTGAATGGCTCTTTTGTGTTCAGCCATTGTGTGGGATGTGTGAAAACATTTAAGAACTGTGACTGGCTCAAAGAAGATTAGCTCTGCCAGTCTCTCTGATTGGCAGTTGGTGCCACAGTAGAACGTGAAGTGTGACTGAAACGGAAAGATTACTGTACACTGCACAGCTTTTGATTAGGAAAAGTGTTTTTCTGTGTTTTGTTTTTTTTGCCTGATTCGCACTCTACATCTGCACTGTTCAAGATGTCGGAAATACGTTTGTGCACAGTCCTTCGGCTTTAACGTTATTGCTGTTACCGCTGGCTGTTAATTCATCGCTCTCAGTTTAAGACTATATAAATAGTGGTGTTGTAAATTCTGGTGCTGTGTACAGATTACAGTTTAGATCAATGTACTTATTGTTCTAGTGATTATTAGCGTTCAGATAGTTATCTTATTAAATCATCCTTGAGCTGATAGTGTCTTTCAGTTTTGGTGTTCTTTTAGTTGTTTTGCTAAAAAAACTAAACCTAGTAATATAAATTTCTCATGTATATTGAGGCATATATTGGGACCCTGCACAATAAAATGTATTATATTTTGAAGCATATGCCAACACTCATACAAAGTCATCCAAAATAGAGACTTTGTAACGAAAGACTTAACCTTGGCCTGTTTACTTGTTTTGATGAGGTTTGAGGAAGGCCTGAGAGGTAACATGTTAAACATAACAGAATGAGGCATGAAAATGTAATATAGGGATATTTAATTGTGCACTTGTTGCACCTGGAAAACCCTACTTTAGGAAGTACATGGCCACTTCATTTGTGTAAAACCGATCAAAAGGTCTGGAATAAAATATGTTTAAAAAATTTGATGTTATTTATTATTATTTAAAACCAGAAGTATTTCACAGTTTAATATTTAGTATGTCTAGGGCGGTATCGATTTGCACCTGGGGTGCGACACAGCCTTAGTCGCGACTACTAAATATTCAGCTACAATGCTTCATTTTGGTAGTAAAAGCTGGCTCAAGGAGCTCGTGCCTTTCGTTGTTTTTTGCTTGTAAAATATGAACACAGAAGACCGGCGTCTTGTGTGACACACACTTACACTCTGCAACTTACAAAGCAACTCGTTGCTGTGTGTTTGCAGGTATAAGATTAGTGCACAGAACGCTGGGGGAAAATATAAGTGGTAAATATTACCTGTTGATGATCAAACATTGATCAATATTGACCTAATTATCAATAACGCCAAGTGGTCCCAGCTTTACTGATTTAAATATTCTCATGCATGTGTAAGCCGAACCTATACATTTATTCTAGCGGCGATTATAGATAGCTAGAGGTTAGTTGATGTTGAAGGCATCTATGAGATGAAATGCATTTGGCAACCAACGTTAATTACACGAGTATAACTTGATACTATAGTTTGGTTTAGACTCATTAATACTGTGGGTATTTAACGTTGGCGGCTTTGTCAGAAAGCTTACTTGTTCTCTGTGGCTTGGACATACTGGACAACAACGAGACATGATGGGCATACCTCAGATATCTCTCTCGGGTTAGTCACACTTGATAAGTGATGTGTAGGGCTCTAGTTGAGGATGTGGAGAGATCATTTCCCCGTAGTGGTTAACCGCTGCCTTTTTCTGGTAAACCCCTGCTATAGATAGCTCGGCCCTTCCTGACTAAAAAGATGCGAGTGGCCTAAATTTATAAGTGTCTTTTACTGGAGGTGTGTGGCGAAGTGCAGCACGTCGAAGAGTGAGGCTAGTGCTAACTGGCACATCTCTGGGAGCGCTTGTCTGTCAGTGACGCTGGCAGATTGATGACTCACCGCTGATCATGCGCTCAGTGAGGGAGGTGGCTGTGTTCCATTTCTTCATTAACCTTGCTCATTCTAACGTTAAGTTCTATTGTTGTTCACCTGAGAATGAACCAGAAGCAACACTGAAATCTACGAGATAACCCCTCCTTCCAATTTCCATCCCAGGTTTATTTAAGGATTCATTCATGTATTTTTAGTAGGAGGAAGTACGCAAATGCCACGTGCAGGCCAAAGGCTGCATATCCGCCTGCTTAATATAAACAGGCAGGACTGTGGAAAGATGAGAGGGTGGAAAAAGTTGGGGGGTGGAGGGTTTGGAGAGTTTTAATCTAAGGTTAATCTAAGGTTTATCCCAGGTGGGTGAACCACAGTACCTCCTGTGAAAAACCAAATTTAGCTCTGTCCTACTCGCCAAGTGTGCCCTAATTACATGGCATGCTTCCCTTGCATGGGATTTTTTTTATCTTTGTCAGCACAATTTAATAATTCAAACGCACCACAAATTTAGCATAAAATGGGTAACTGAAGACTGAATCAGTGTTTATTCCCAGTCTGTAACTTAAACTGAGTCCTAAATTCAGGGCATTAGGTGTAGATGTTGGTACGTCAAAATGGAAAACTTCTGCATGGAGGAACACTCGAAGGCCTAGTCCTTACTAACACGGGTAAAATCTTTTCTTAGCCGTTTTCCCTTTCCAGCCAAACTAAAATGGCCTTTTTCGGCCACCAAAAACGCATCTTTTCAAATCTCCAAAGTGGATAAAACTGAAAATGCCATTTTCACGTTGTAGTGTGGATACACTGGGTTACACATGGGTTATTTTATGTTAAAATCTGCGTGTCGTTGTCGCACAGGGTGAACTATTGAGCACGAGATGCAGCAAGTTGTAATAGGGGCAAGCAACCAAAATGAAGCCAAGCGTGCCAATACTTTAAGTACATGTTTGAGGGCAAATTTTCAGACAGCGTTAAAATACAAGTTGCCCATTTTCAGTGGCTGAATCTCAAATGTTGTTCTATTGGGCATATAATGCACTACGTCTGTAGCACCATTGTGTTCCACCCTATGTAGTGAGCAAACACCGTGATTAAGAGGCCATTGGGGATTTGGCTTAATTTGAAGATGGTGGATTGGTAGTAAGAAATGTAAAATTGAGTTAAATATCAGCAACAAGAAATAATAATAATAAAAAAACATCATTTGAAACATTAACGTGTATGATAAAGCTGTGATGGACCTGTCTAAATTTACCAGAAAAAAAGGCATTTAAAAAATAATAATAAAAATTTGACAGTCACGACTGAAGATTTTTGGGCCGTACTGTCCGTGAGAAAGGCGGTTCTCGTCCGAGCCGTTGTCAGGACGATTCTGTAACTATTGCGTTTGAACAAATTGCACCATTTCTTGCTCCACCCATTATATCAGTCTCCGGCATGCATGGTACCTGGGCAAGAGTTCAGCACAGGTACTTGGTTACGATACGGCTCCCTTAGCAATGGAAACAATAACAATATGTGGGATCAGGGTTCATTTACCGAGCTGTGCCGTACCGCTCTGTCTGGTGGAAAAGCGCTATTAGACTCTAATCACAGGGCTAATGTGGCCATTCTCAGACTCAAAGCCACATAACTGAGTTACACATATCAAGGAGAGCATGCAAAATGCTTGTGTTTTTGCTTTGCAACAGCAAATGAACAAATCAGCCCTGGCTTGAAGAAACACCTAATGTCAATTTGACATGGGCTCAATCACATTGGTGTGCAAATCACATTAGTCAAAACAGGGCCACGTGATTTCGTTACATTCAGCCTTTCATGAGTCTAATTCGACTCCATACCCGTTAAATCTCTCTCTCGCGCACATGGACACACACACACACACACACACACACACGCACACTTCATTCATAGCATCTGCAGTCCGTAGCTTTGAGAATAAACTAGTCGGTGACTCATCCTTCTCTGCCTTTGCTGCCTGAAGGGAGGGAACGAGAGAGAAAGGAAGACTTTTCGAGATTGGTGGGAGTTCGGTTTAGATCCGTGCACCTTTTGTTTATGAAGTGCTAATGTTTCTGGGATATTTCTAGAAGGGAGATAGTTCTAGGATAGTTCTTACTATTTTTTGAGACA
Organism: Olivaichthys viedmensis; assembly: GCA_028565825.1. Lineage (NCBI taxonomy): Eukaryota > Metazoa > Chordata > Actinopteri > Siluriformes > Diplomystidae > Olivaichthys > Olivaichthys viedmensis. The sequence continues at coordinate 14,165,347 of JAOUQW010000047.1, read as the reverse complement.
CTGCTTTGCCTTACATCATCCCTACTTGGCTGTGCTTGCTGTAGCTTTGCTTTACTGCTCGCTATACTCACTAATAAATCTATGCGGGTTGGCAGAATTAGTCTCGCCGCATTCCCCATTGAATACTGTCCAACGAATTAGCCAAATTATCCCCCCCGAGCCATTCCGTGATGTTTTTGTGTAGTTCTTTTATTTTTCTCTCTCTTATTTCTGGAAGACTACAGACCAGCATGAAAAGGTGGTCGTGGGGGAAAGGCTGTGTTTTTCATAAACGCAGTGCGTTCTTCCTTCTCTTCCTTTTGGGTTTAGTGACGGACGCCACTGCGGTTGAAGGTAGTTTTACTCAGGCTTTGAAGTCGCACAAGTCTTCAAATAGTGCTCGCTCTTAAGGCTTTCCATTAGCAGCTGCATCGAACGTTCACACGTACAAACTTTCAGACTTTAAGGTGGTGTTGGTGTGGTATTAGCGTTTAGGCTGGAGGATGGATTGGCAAGTGTGCGTGTTTGTTTTAATTCATTTAAGGGTATTTGTAATTAGACGCAGGCAGGGTGCCTTCTCTACCAGTGTTTTATTCTGGATTAGCTGTAATTAAGAGCAAAGCCCGGCCCGCTCCCAGGGCCACAGTCGGTCAGGCCGTTGACGGCACTCGTCTTTTTCGTTCTCTCTCACTGCCAGCTAGCCGAACTTGCCGAATCACACAGATGCGCTCGTACTGGTGACTGTACAGAGAGAACCGTCTGCCTACGGGTACAGGCGGAGCATGACGTACGAGTTTGAAACCAAGAGACCGCACACGCAGTGTAAGCTTTTAGCTTGTTTCAGCTTCGCTCAACATCTCTCTCCGTTGTTCTCTCTTCCACCCACAGAACTGTGTGTGTTTGTGTATTGGCAAAAGGGAGAGAGTTTGGCATGCTGTTTTGGAGTTTGGCCTATTCCTGGCTCAGCTCTCAGCCTTTTTTAAAATGTATTTATTTTTTATGTGTGTTTTTCTCACTCTGTTTGTTGATGCTACCTCTGGAAGGCTGGCTCTGGAGTCCACGTCAGCAGAGCTGTCTGTGTGTATGAATAAATAAGAGAAGGGGGATGGGGAAAAGACAGGAGAGAGGGGGGATGTGGCCTTTTGTGTCTCATCTGCCAGTGCTTTGTGCGTCAGACTGATGTAAAAGTGTGGGTGTGTTTTTTAAAACTTCTATTCCTTCGTCATTTTCAAATCCTGTCTCTTGATCCCCCCTTCCATTACATTAATTCTCGTTCTCTCCCCAGAATATTTTGTCCTGTCACATTTTCCTTGTTTCTGACAATGTTTTATAAATGTTTCTTCATACACTGTTTCGTATAAACAAAATGAACAACGGCTACAAACACTCTCTTCATCCTCCCGTCAATCTTATTGCGATGCACATGCTGTCTGTTTGTTTACCTCCCCTATAAACTGTCAATGGACAGACGCACCTCGGGCTTTTCCAGTGCTCACACAGAGCAGGACTGTCAATCTCACAACAGTGAGGGCCATGGCGTGCGTCCATAGAGGAAAACCTTTCAGGAACCCAGGAACTCTGGAGCTTTAGGCAGGTTTCTACCAGATGAATCAGTGCTGATTTTGGTTGCTGGAACATTTTTTGTTCCTGCTCCAGAGTGGCTACTTTTCTGCAGGCAGACAAGGCACTATTGGAGGGAGTGTGCTGTACTGAGCTCTACTGATTGGTCAAATGCAAGCTTCACAGAATGACTAACCCCTTTTACCTGACATTTACTCTGCATTTAGCTAACAAGCGATTTCTCAAGCTTGCTTTATATCAGATGTGGTGCGGCCCGATCGGCAAAGCACCATGTTTCTGACACGCTTTTGTTTTTACACAAGTGGTGTAGCGAGTATGTTTTGTGCATGGCCCTAGTGGCGTGCTGTTTGCAGCCAAAAGGCTTGAAGCATGAAATTGCGCTTGTTTAAAAAGCTACAATAACGCGACTAGAGCTGCATTTGTTAAGAAAGGCGTGTGCGTTTGTTTTGCCCTACCTAAGCCTCGTCTTCAGGTCCACTCTCCTGTTACGTCAGACTGACTCGCTTCACATCAATTAGGCAGATTGAGTCTCTCCAGACCGGCCTCCAAAGCCCCCACAGCACTCCACGTCAAAGTAAAGAGATAATGGAGGAAGGAACTACATGGCTTGTAATAAAGCTGGCAGTTGATAAATGATGGACTACAAGCTGAGTTACTAGTAGTAAACTGTAGAAAGTTTCGACAATTATGGGTGCTTCCACACCGACCTTGTTTGATGCGGACATATCGAACTTTTCCTTTAGTTCAGTTCGTTTTGACACATGTTGAAAACTCCACCCGTACTCAGTTGCCCCCCAAACAACCGAACTATGGTCTGCCAAAAATCAGGGGCGGGGGGGGCTTGGTCCTCGTCCAAGTGAACCACGGTTCAGTTTGTTACTGGTGGGAACACAGTTTTATGACATCGGGCGCTTTTGTCACCACGGTCAATACAATACAATACAATACAATCTTTGCAACAGTACGACCACAGATGCACGCGAAAGGTTTTTGGAAATTCAACATACAGGCTCACCTTTCACTGGAGAACAAAAACGCATGTATTCCTGGAGCACGCAGATCAATTAAAAAAAACGCTTTTGTTTTCCTGTAAATGGCTTAAATATAAAATATATAAAAAATATATATCTATATCCCAACATGCAATATAAATGGGTCTAAAAAAAATTTTTTTTATAAGCCCATAAATTGCTTTCTTGACCTTCCTGTAAACCATGACTAATATTTGCTTTAAAAAAAATATATTCACCTTTTGCTTTTTTGTATTTTGCTTTGTTCAACACCTCTTTTTATATTTATTTATTTATTTTTATTTAACTCCTGCTAGCGCTGCTACAAAGTAATAAAAATGTTGCATGGGCATTTCATTTTTTGTGCAAGCGTTCATTAGTTTAAAAAAATATATATATTTTTAAATGGTCCGTTTTATTTGGTTTGATGCAAAATTCTTTTCAACACAGAATTAATCTCAAAATTTAATTTCTGAATCTGACAATCTGAACGTAGTCCATGATGATTTCTCGATTAATTAAGGCCCCAATTTTCCTGCAATTTTACATGCAAAAAGAGGGAAATGGCACGAAGGGTTGCTACAGAATTTGGCAAACACAATTACACTAAGCACACACAACCCACTAGAACAAACACAATAAACGAGTGAACAATTAAACTGTGAATACGGCGTATCAAAACGAGCACCAGGACTACGGCTCTCTTCGGATCGGAAGTTAACTAACTGAAGCTTTTCATATGAAGAGTGTAACAAACTCTGGGGATGTTAAAGACGTGTTTTTCTAACTAATGCAACAAAACCTCGTGGCCTTGCAATGTTTTTGGTTGACAACTTATAGGACCAAAACACACGCGCAGCCTTTTGATGATGATTTATTTCCTGATCAGTTGATATAAGGTTGAAACCAAACCCTGTGCAAACTTGAAACATAATTTGTGGTGCAGTGCAAACTGAACTGTGTTTGAGCCAATTTGCACCGGTATGCAAAGTAGTCATCAGATTTACTCATGAGTAGTAGTATATGGAATAAACATTAGGCCTGTAATGAGGCACAAATGAGTGCAATGGCCCACTTTATATTTCCTTAGCATCCTAACTACAGTGATAAAATCATTTGCATTTCAAAGGCCTATGGTTTGGCCATGTGTATTTTCATCATCAGTTTAATATTGCCTTTTTACCACAGTTTGACTTGTCAGTGTTTGAATTCAGTGTTTTCTATAAACAGCTGTACCGATGAACCACATCCCAGAATGGTGACTTTCTGTCATGTAAGCTAGCATCAAGAATAAACATTGACACAAACCAGCTTAGCAAGAAACTGTTGTGGATTATTAATCATCTACTTATTCAAGCTTTTACGTGTTTCAAAATTAAACTTGATTTTCCCCAGTCTCATGTGTTTTTTAATCTAAATATTTTTCCAAATAAGACCTAGAAAGTCTGACTAGCGGTTTTGCCGAAAATGCTCATCCTTAACCGAGGGAATTTCACTTCTTCCCATCTTTTTTAATCATGCATGCAATCTTTGCTTTGACCCATTGATTTATTTAGGGCTGAACAATTTTGCAGCCCTTAAGCCAATTCAGAGCGCTGCTTTCAAGTTCAAGTTCAAGTAGGTTTTTATTGTCATTTCTCCATAGACCTCGTATACATTAAAGTATACTACAGGAGCATGGTGCAACACGCAACAATACAGCAGCACGCTATAAAGGACTACATAAAGTGCAAATATACAATATACAATAAATACGCAGGGGCAGTAAATACACAGGGCAATAAATACACAGAACAATAAATACACAGAACAATAAATACACAGGACAATGCACGCTAACCAGACAGGACAACAGAACGATATTTCATTAATGCATTTGGATTTGCAGACACTGTTGTCTTGCCGTCTGATTCCTACAGTGGTTCGCACATCTCTTTTTTGTTGTTGTTATTGTGCCTAACAGCACTGGTTTTGGTATTGATCCATCTGTCCACAGCGCATTACAAGTGAGCATGATCCCACTTCTGCTTCCTGATTCTCTGAAAGGTTGATTTAGCAAAGAGAATCATGAAATAAGAGGCTGTCACTGATAAAGCAAGGATTGTTTACTTATGTGGCTTTGGGCCTAGTGTGCAGTATGTGTAGTGTAGTGTGTAGTGTCTTTTGAGCTGAAGTTACAAGAAATGCCTAGGCACTGCAGCCGGCAGTGTTGTGTTGATTGACGTAACACAGGACAAATCGGTGTAAAATCGGGTGTCCCTGCTGCCAAGATTCCTCGACTTTGCTTTTTCTGTCGCCAGACTAGCTTTTGCTTGAGAGTCTGGTGGTACTTCGTTTTTCTATTTTTTTCTATTTTTTGGTCACTCAACATGACTAAGTGCTATTTCCTTTCACAGGAAGAGGCCAGCAAACACATTCTGGTGTTTATGCGTGATGTGTAAGGGAAGGTAATTGTAAAAATCGTGGTACATCAGAGAGAGATCCACATGCAACAACCTGGATACAGTGCGGTTTACTATAGGCTTGCACGCCACACTTCCAGAGCATCCGAGGCTGAGACATGGATGCCATTAACCTCACGAATAGCTGATGAGATCCCGAAGTAGTGGCCGGATAAGTGTACCGTATCCATCAGACAGTCCTATGGGTTGCACTGGATCCCTGTCCTAGTATAGTAACAGCTTAGAAGAAGAATGCTGTAATGCATGTATGAGAGAGTGTTGTAATGATTTGTTGTTTTTTTGTAGGTCCTGCTCAGGTTCCCATGATGTCCCCAAATGGTTCAGTGCCTCCAATCTATGTGCCTCCTGGATACGTTCAACAAGTGAGTTTTCATGCCGCATTTTTTCGGCGTCCGTCACTTAAATAGCAAATGTTTGTTTTGTTATAACTCGTGCATTCAGTTTAATTCACAATGAATGACTTTTGGTGGTTTTCCCCCTTTTTATTTCTGCCGTTGACTTAACTCTCGTGTGTGTGTGTGTGTGTGATTTTGTTCTAAGATCATAGAGGAGAATGGAGTGAGGCGGGTGCTGGTGTTGCCTCAGGCGGAGTTCCACCCGGGGGGCCACTCTCCGCTGCACCACCCTCCCCCTCCACCTGCCCACCCCCACCTGCAGGCCTTCATCCCCCATCCGCATCCCATCATGTCTCATCCTCCTCCTCACCTGTACTCGGGCATGGCCGGCGGAACTGGAGACATGAATGCCCAGTACATCTCCCAGTACCACCCAGCCCACATCTACTCAGAGCAGGGTGAGCGTGTGTACACACACACACACACACACACACACACACACACACACGCACATTAATCCCACCCAGCTTGAACCACAAATCCGTTCTTAATCTTCTTCTCTGATGTCACCCAGTAACAAATGATTGTTGTTTAACAACAGTATGTATTTAGAGGTTGACTGCATCTCAATTTTAACTCTATTTTACCAGCAGCTCAGCGACTTAAATATCCTCAAGCAATTGTAAGTTTTTATCAGATGGACACGCCTAGTTGAGATTAATAATGAATGGAGGCACTGATTAATAAACAGATTAATAGCTCAAATGGAAGGAGTTTATTACTAGCAAGCTTGAGTCACCAGTTAATTTCAAAGGCTGCCTGAAGACAAGTCAACAAAAGACACATTTGAGCTTTATTGCCTGCTCTGTCTATGTAATTTGCTTGAAAATAATCAGCAAGTAGAATTCGAATTCGGGCAGTTTTTTTTTTTTTTTTTTTCACTTGTTTTGTGATCTTAATTTTTGCTCTTGTCAGTTAATTAAACACAATTGACTGCAATATTGGTGACCTTCGTTAAAGTTAGCTAATTAAAGTGGGTCTCTCTCTCTCTCTCTCTCTCTCTCTCTCTATTCATATGGTTTAACTGTCTGACCAATTACAGTGCATTCTGACAA
>JAOUQW010000047.1:14147610-14158765 GCA_028565825.1 Olivaichthys viedmensis | reverse complement strand
GAATAAGTCTGTAATGTAATGAAACGTGAAGAAGGTGAAAGGGGTGTGCAGACTTTCCGGCTTGACTGTATATATATTACACACACATACATACACACACACATTATATAATTCCTAAATTATATAATTCCTAAAGGCCATGATGTAACTTCCTGTTGCAATTAGAAGCATATTCTGTCTTTATCTTTAGTTGTCTAGAGTGTAGAGATTTTAAATTCTCACTGCAGGATTTGTACCATAGTTTTAAGCAGGTTTTTTTTTTTTTTTTTAATATTCTATTTTGTGTTTGTGTGTGTTTTTTAGCTTTCGGAGACCCTGCAGGTCCAGACTCCGGCTGTTCCTCCTGGCCCCTGTCAGCCTCCCAGACTAGTAGGCAAGCCGAAAGCCAGAGAGGTGCAGCTTCGCTGGGGTAAGCTTGCAGTTTCTGCGCTGACATTTTTCCATATCTTTGTGCGTGCGTGTGTGTGTGTCTTAAATCTGCTTCTGCTGCTGTTGTGTGTCAGCTCCTCCTCAGGTGGATGGTGGGAGTGCTGTGTGTGCTTACAGTGTGGAGCTGTTTACCCCCCAGGCTGAGGAGGCCAGAGAGGTGCATCAGGGCCCTGAGCTCGAATGCACCGTGCACAGCCTGCTGCCTGGAAGAACCTACGGCTTCCGTCTGAGAGCAGGCAACAAAGCTGGTGTAAGAACTACACACCACTGACACACCAGTTAATAATAGAAAACTAAAATAAAATGGCTAAACTGAAGATGATGAACCAGACTGTTAAAGCCTCATTTGACTACACTGCACATCACGGCTGAAAATTAGAATAAGATTTTGTTTCACTCTTAAGCACTTTCTTTTTTTTTTATTTATAAAAATCTCTCATGCAGAACACTTTTCAGTGTGCACATTTTATGACAAGCCACTATGATTTGAAAAGCCCTAAATTTAAGTCATTTACTGTTACCATAGAAACAGTACTTACAGATATAAACTGAAATCTGTCAAAGATCTAAAATTATCTATCAGAATTTGGCCATGATGAATTTGGCCACCTGTTAAGCCAAAGTATAGCGTTCATTCGTGTGGCCAAGCTGTTAATTTCTCTGTGGAAAGATTGTTTGTCTTATTGAACATCGCTATTTAACTTGATCCCGTGTTGACAGAAATGACATGAATTACAAACAAATACTAATCATGTCTCATTTCACTCGTGCGTTCTCTTCTTACTGTTTAAGCAGGGTGCTCTGAGTGTAAATACGCCTGCGTGAGATTTGGACAACCTTGTGTCATTCCATTTTTATGCATTCAACATTTGTGTGTTGTTTTTATCATCAGTACGGGCCGTTCTCTGAGCGCACCGAGGTGACTACAGGACCGGGAGCACCCGAGCCTTGTCGACCTCCTCATCTCATCTGCAAATCACCTTCTTGTGCTGTGGTCAGCTGGGAGGTAAGGATCCACCTAACTTGTATATTTCATTACACTTTCACTCGGTTCACATTTATGAAAGTTACACGCCGAGTCATTTTAGAAGGAGCCATAAGCTTTATTTGTTACGAGCAGAGAAGCTTCCCAGGTGTTCGCATATGTGAAGCGTTATACTGATATGCTGAAGCTGGCACTTGTGTGGAGTTTGTGGATTGGGCCTTTAAAGCACCTCCTGTCCTCCAGGCTCCGTCCTGTAATGGTGCAGCAGTGACTGAGTTTCGGCTGGAGTGGGGGGCAGTCGAGGGAAGCATGCAGGTGATATACAGCGGGGCCGCAACGAGCCATGAGCTGAAAGGCCTGTTGCCTGCCACCAATTACTTCTGCAGAGTGCAGGTGAGCATGAGAAATGTAAAGCACACATTAGACATACACACAAAACTGTGTAACACACATTAGATCCTGAGTTTAAGAATATAGTAGTGTCTGGTTGGTTGTGATATTCTCTTGTCTGGTAGCAGAAAGTCCTGACTAAACCTTTACCAAACACACACAAATCGTCAACTCGTTTTTCAGATCATGCCCTATATGCCTTTTATTTACTGAAAAAATGGCTGCCGTCCCAGAAGACAAAGCTGTGATTCCACAGCAGTATTATTTATTCCAGTTGATCTTGTATTTTGCCGAATTGGAGGCTGGCATTGAAGTTAAAACCTTGTTTTATCGTAGCTAGAACGTGTTTGTTGTAGTAATGATGCAATCCACAGAAAGAAAAAATCTTTTTGCAAATATAGCTAACAACGAAAACATGAAATGTTGAATACAATACAGTCTCCATAAACCTCGTCTTCAACCTCATAAACCGCCTTTTTTATTGATTGTTTATGCATCCAAAATAATACTGATGTCATGTAGTATACATGAACTGCATTACTCATTCAAATTTCACCATCATCGATATAATTCTCTATTGCAGTGCTTCCCAACCGTGGTCCTGAAGTTCCCCTCCCCTGAATATTTTGTTGTTTTCTCTGCTCTAATAGACCTGATCCCACTAGTCAGCTAGTTAACAGGTCATAAGATGTCTGTTAGAGGAGGGAAAACACTAAAATGTGCAGGGCATACTCTAGGACCAGGTTTAGAAACCACTGCTCTATTGAAAATACTTTCTACGCCTGGGCAACATTTTAATCCTAATAAAAACTGGCCCTGAAGATTCTCTTTTTAATTTTTTTTTTTAATTATACGTCACTGTCGAGCTCCTGCTGGATGTTTACCACCAGTGTCTGTAATTTACACTCTACGGCGTGATGAGAGTGAGGAAATGATTCATGAATACGAAAGCTGAATAATGGTGACGTTTGTGCTCTCTGCTCCACCAAGAGGTTAAATAAGCTTACTTCAGTTGATGTATTTGTTTAAATCGTGGATGCTGTATATGGAATATGTGACTTCTATGTTGTTACAATAAGACGCTGTGTCTGGTAGATATAAAATAATGCTGATGATACAAAAGCTGCTTAATATTAGTTGCTCTTATTCATATAAATAGGCTAACTGGTCTCATTTAGCTTTTATGCATCGTAGGCCTTGATATCATTTTTGGATGAAGCACTCTTTTTGCTGTTCTCAGCACTTAATTACAAAGCACTCGAGCCTTCTTTTGTATCCACAGAAGTCGTGTTAATCATGGCTCTCGTCTTAATTTCCTCCTGCTCATCCACCGGTAGCTTTGCTTTGCACCTTGTGGTCGGAGAACACTTCAGTGCTGTTATAGAACCCAGTGTGCTGTATGCTTGTCTGTATGTGTGCAGGCGGTGAATGTGGCAGGCGTGGGGCCCTTCAGTGAAGTGATACTGTGCCAGACGCCCTGCTCTGTCCCTGCCGCTGTCAGTGTTGTTCATGCTCTCCGCGAGAGCGAGATGGGGGTGGAAGAAAAGGGCTCTGACGGAGCAGAGGAGGAGGAGGAAGAAGAAGAGGAGGAGGATGAAGAAAGGCCCCCTCCTCCTCTGTACTCCCCTTCCACTTGCCTGGGGTTGCGCTGGGAGTCACCGTGTGATCACGGAGCAGAGATAACATCTTACCTGATTGATATAGGAGAGAGACAGCCCATTTCCACTGGCCCCGTAACCAAATACATAATACAGAACCTGCAGCCTGATACCACCTACAGGTACACACACAAGTTACAGCGTCACACTCACTACATTTCTAGCTTATTTCAGAATTATTACTTTTACAGTGTAGTGATGCAGCACATTAGCTACAGCACTATATATTGCTCTTTCTTATGTTAAGCCATATATCACCTGAATTTTGAATTTGCACATAAGAAAAACGGACTGGACATGCTTGAAATTGAAAAACGGAATGTATCCCAGTCTCTGCGAGGCTGAGTTTTTTTTGTTTGTTTGTTTGTTTTTTTGCCAAATTTTGGAACTTCCCTAAAAATCGGATATGGATGGAAGCACATTGTACTCGGACTGAAAATAATAATTTTATATGCAGTAGCATGCATAGGCTAAATGTGAAGTTAAATCTATAAAAGGTGTTTGTGGTTGTGCGTGCAGAATAAGGATCCAGGCTTTGAACAGCCTCGGTGCTGGTCCCTTTAGCCACACCTTTAAGCTGAAGACCAAGCCTCTTCCTCCTCTGCCACCACGGGTGGAGTGCACTGCATTCAGCCACCAAACGCTCAGGCTGAAGTGGGGCGATGGTCCGGCCAAGAGTGCCCCCATGGACTCGCTGCAGTACCAGATCCAAATGGAGGACAGGAACGGCAGGTGAGGCCATCCATCACTCGCAGCACGAGCACTTATTTCTCAGTGCTACTCAACAAAAGTAGCATTATTTGTGAATACCTCCCTGGTGAAGTAGGTGGGTCACCATTAAATAAGATTACATTAGCTGTGCTTGTATTTTGGAGGAAAAAGGTGAAAAAGCCAGTCCATTCATTTATCTTGATAGAGATCAATTGAGTATAGATTAAAGACTTCAGCTTCTCTTTGTAGGTTTATATCCTTGTATAAAGGACCTTGCCACACTCACAAAGTGCAGAGGCTAAATGAGTCTACCTCGTATTCGTTTCGCATTCAAGCCTTTAACGAGGCGGGCGAAGGGCCCTTCTCTTCTGTGTACACCTTCACCACCCCCCTCTCACCTCCATCTCCACTCAAAGGTAAGGCTTTCTGCTCTCTATCACTTTTTCACCTGGAACCCGCTACTCGATCCTAGACCGTTTTTCAGAATATGTTTTTGTGGACCTCAAAGTTCCTTATTTCACTTTTCTTTCTCTCTGTCTGTCTCCAGCACCTCGTGTGGAACGACTGGATGAGTCCTGTGAGATTAGTTGGGAATCTCTGCCACCTATGAAGGGAGATCCAATTATATACTGCCTGCAGTGCATGCAGGGAAATTCCGAGTTTAAACAGGTACCACTGTAGCCGTCAGAATCATTCTGTTTGATTCCAGCTTTTAATTTCTAATAAATAAGTCTTATGCCTGGTCTATGCTTCGACAGAAATGCTTCCGAGAGCCCCTCGAAACGAACTTTGGAGAGTTCCGAGCGTTCATGGTTTTTTTCTGGGGTTTTTAACCAGTAGGGAGGATCTTGGCTGTCCATCAAAAAAGGAGGGCGGGTAGTAAATAGCAAGGAGTAATGGGTGAACGCACACGTTTTACTGTCTGTTTAAATAAAATGGCGGGATGCTTTGACTGAGATGAGAAGTAAGTTGATGTATAATCGTCTAATGGGAAGCATTTATTTGAAAGCATGTTCTACATAAAGAGTTGGCACATATTACTGTTTTACCTGATCAGTAAGCTACATTGCGATTCAAGGCTTTTGAATTTTGTTTTTGTTTAAAGCTTGAAGGTGCAAGCTAGTAAAATGTAGTTAATCTACAAAAAGTCTCTGAACACTCATTCCATAAGAAACAGTTCCGTTGCATTGACTTAAAAAAGAAAAGCGACTCCAACCAACCAGCTTGTTCAACTATTTTAATGACCGAGTGGCGGAGATAAACATCGTTTTGTTTCGTTAGTTCAAAAACATGGAGGATACATTGACAAATGAAACGATGTAGTGTTTATCTCCACTCCTCGGACAATGTGATAGTTTCACTAGTTGCAAGCTACTTGATTTAAAAAGGAAAGACGCTTCCACCTCGCTGTGGGAAATGCAGTTAAACACTGACTCTGTGTCTGACACAGAGCCGGAGCTCCCGCTGGTTTTCGTCCTGATTTCATTCACCCGTCACTACGGGCCAATCACTGAGTAGGTGGGCGGGCAGTTTGGAAGCTTCAGTTTTTGGAGAGTGACTTTTCCAAACTGCTGCGCTCCGCCCCATCCACAGCGTCTTCCTGAAGTTCCAAAGGCGTCAGAATCCTGTTCAGAAGGAAGCATAAATCAGGCCTAATACCTAAAGTTGGTATTAAACCTAAATGCTTTCATTGTCAGAGCAATCACAGTGCACGCTGACGATGACCATGTTCTAATGTTTTCAATATTTTCGCCATCGTTATGGAGCCATTAAATTGAGATTATCTGGGCTTTTTTGTTAATAAAATACCAGGATCTCAGTTTAGTCCATTTGTACCATGAATGAACCCAACGTTAAATAAAACATCGTGTGTCCTCTCATCTCTTTCCTATTTTCTGTCTTTTAGATCTACAAGGGCTCAGACACTGTATTCCGACTCCCCACCCTGAGCTCGTCCTCCGAATACCGCTTCCGCGTGTGCGCGATCCGCCAGTGCCAGGACGCTCCGGAGATCATGGGGCCGTACAGTTCCAGCGTCACCCTGCTGCCTCCTCGCACCGAATCTCCCAGCTCCTCCAGCAGCGCGGGTCCTAAAGCAGCCGAGAGCCAGCAGCCTAGACGCAGCCTCACAGATGAGCAGTTCTCCCTCCTCATCATCGCCCTGCTCGCTCTCACCTCCATCCTCATTGCCGTCGCCATCCAGTACTTCGTCATCGAGTGATCCCTCAAGCCGCAAGGCCAAATCCTGTTGTTTTGGTTTAGTTTTTCTATCCATTTCATTTTCTGTTTATTTCGTTCTCGGCACCAGCGGGGGTTGAGGAAATCGTAGGTAAAGGGACAGAATGAAGAAAGGAAGCTGAGGCCGTAGATTTATTTCGCCGACTCTTTTTCTTTTTTCTTTTTTTATTTCTGACTTCTCTCTGCTATCAATCCCTTTCTTCCTCTCTGCAGTGCTGTCAGAAAGAACGGTATTCCTCTCACGTTAGCTATGAGGCGATCATTGAAGGATTAGGACTGAAGCTACCCGCTCATTGCATACTTCTTTTTATCCTTCATTTATACGTGTAGCTGAAGTTTTTTATTATTTATATTTTTAGTTTTAACTATCATTTGTCCAGTATGTGACTTCTGATATGTGTTCCAAAGCTGGCATGGTGGGGGCACTGGTGGGCTGCTGTTCACTAGGTGCGCCGCTGTTCACTGGTGCGCCGCTGCTGCTGTTCACTGGTGCGCCGCTGCTGCTGTTCACTGGTGCGCCAGTTTGGGGATGGAACTCAGAGGGCCAGTGAATACCGAGGGGAGGGATGAAGGGAGGTAGGGGGCGCCAGTCTCCCACAAGCACATGGGAGAAGGTAAAGGGACGTGAAAAGCCTTGTGGCCCTAAAGGGACCGAGCTCTCGCTGGAAGATTAGTTTAACGACATCACTGAGAGAAGGGAGATGAATACACTTGTTCACCTTTATAGAACATTCATTTAGCACTTTCCTCAAAACCCTCTTTTGGTGTGCAGAATGTTGTGGGATGCAAAAAAGACAAGATGTATGGTAGTATATTTTTGTACAGTATGATGCAAGGACCTGCTCATTTGAGATATGGGTTGGTATAGGGTTAGAACAATGACTATGGGGGGAGAAAAAGAGAAAAAAAAAGAAACCTAACACAAGTTAAAAGTTATTTTTACTATCATGTAAGTATACTGTAGCTTAATTTTACATGCAGCTGCTTTGCTCCAAAATATTGTCCTGCACAAAAAAAAAAAGTATGCTTATCGGAATCTTTCCTTGAGTCGTTATTTTTGCACCTTAGTGAGAAGAAGAAAGAAAAAAAAACAGTACTGACTGCGTCTTGATCTTGTGATGTGTTTTATGGAACACATTCTCTGATTGTGCGAGCCCTTCTTGTGTTTTGGGTGTTAAATTGTAGTACCACAAAATTAGTTATTGAAAACCTTTTATTTCAAGAATAATGATTTCGGTCTTGTGAATGGAATCAACCGTGTCTTCTCCCTAGTATTTTCTTAATTTCTCTTGAGGATTTTTTGTTGTTGTTGGGGTTTTTTATTTTATTTTTATTTTAGGTTTAGCAATCACTTATTTAGTGTTTACTTTTAGCAATATTAATTCAAATTCTCTAAAATATTTGCATAATCCTAAGAATACTGAATATAGAATTATTCATGTTCATTCATGTTGCTCATTATTTTCCTCATTCAAATCACATAATTTTTTATTTTTTTTTGTATTTAAATGAAACATCAAAGTTGATCATCTCCAGAGAAACTAAGAAAAAAAAAAAGTTAAGCAAAAATCAGTTATAAAATGTGTTGATTCTACATGTACTTCCTGTGAAACAAAATTGTTTGCCTTTTCTCTGTGTAAAGTCATTGTGATTGATTGCCATTGCTGCATGGTGGCAGTGTGACAATCTGGCCGTGAGGTCTAGTGTCGTGCGTGGTTATGGCAATGGTGCTGTCACGACCGTCAAAGAACTACAGGTACCTTGCAAGTCTTGGGTGAATTACATGATTTGGTCTTGGTAGTTTGCAGATGTCTTCTCTTTGTCACTGAAGGAAAAAAAGAAAAAAAACTAAATTCCTATTTTTGATAGTGATGAACTGTAATTGCAAAGTGTGCCATTTTAACATCTCCCCCACCATAGTAGGCTTCTACATTTGGTCCATGGGAGAAGGAAAAAAACTACAAAAATAAAATATGCACAAAAATGAGACCATTTTTATGTAATTTTAATGGTTGCAGTTACCTCATACACCCGTACATTCCAAAATGAAAAATTTGTTATACTATACATAGTACCAGACATATCACTTTAAACTGTTCGTTATGAATTCAGAATATTGTATAATCATAAATATGTATCTAAAGTGTACCTGTAAAGTCATGATATCTACAGAAAGATCCATGCACAATAAAAAAAACTTTATAATTCTTAATTGCCTTTTTATAAATTCTTTAATACTATTCTCCTTGGTTTCGCTGAGCAATTAGAATTGATGGTTGTTTTGTTTCTTTGTTTTAATTGCTCTACTTATTGGGTGCAAATTATTCAGTACATGGTTCACATGCCTCATATCCCTGTAATCACAGGGATTTGTAATCAGAGTTTAAAAAAAAAAAAGTGGGGGGGGGGGTATTTTTTTGTTTTTTTAAATGAATGATTGTCTCTCACAGCCTTGCATTTAAACATATCAGGAAAAAAGGGAAGGGGGCTTTCACCTCTGAGGTTGTTCCAGCTCTGAAAATTCTGATGGTTTTATGGAGGAAGTACTTTTTCATTACATTCATGGCATCAGGATATCGTATATTCAAGAAATGAGTACATTAATTTGGTCTGAATAAATATTTATAGCTTTAAAGGAGTCCATGTGGGGAAAAATTGGCATCGGATTCATTCCCAGTTCTTGACGCTACTTATTCCCACATGTGCGCTGCCTTTTCTCAAGTGCTACAGTATGTATAAACTGTATGCATAAAGTCGACACACGGGGGAAGTGTGATCCAAGTAGAAGTCTGAGGCCTCACTCACTCTTTGGAGAGATCAGTGATGGAGAAGGCTTTTATTTGAAGCGACACAAAGTCTTATTTTTCCATATGCGACCATATAATAACATGCAGTACCACCAGAGAGTCCGGGTTCAATCTCTGTCAGGTACCAAGAACAGACTGAGTTCTCGCTGAGCCATGTGTCTAAAAGATATATTCTCAATTTACTCTTCATCTTCAAATACAGGTTACACTTCCTGTCCTATTTTTAAATAAATTCAAAGTTAATGTATAATGCAACCGGTGTACTTCATAGAAGTAGGGGTGGCTCAGTGGTTAAGGCTTTGGGCTTGTGATCAGAAGGTTGAGAGTTCAAATCCTGGTTCATTGTTGGGTCCTTGAGCAAGACCCTTAACCTTCAACTGCTCAGCTCAATTGTAAGACACTTTGGATAAAAGCGTCTGCCAAATGAGTAAATGTAAAAGTAGGACAAACAACTCTTAAGCAATATAAACAATGTGTATTATAGATGAGCAATAATCAGAAGAAAGGTTTCTATTAAACAGATGGAAGAACTCTAGTTTATGATTTCCATGATGTATGTATTATCAAACTTTTACATAGGATATTATAAGTTCAAGTTCAAGTAGGTTTTTATTGTCATTTCTCCATATACCTCGTATACATTGAAATGAAATGTCGGTCCTGTAGAAACGACATTTAATTTCAGTGTATACGAGGTATATGGAGAAATGACAATAAAAACTTACTTGAACTTATAATATCCTACGTAAAAGTTTTATGCTGAGTTGCCTGATAAGGTTGAGCTCTTCATTAAAATATACATTAATCTACTATCCCATCTCTCTCTCACACACACACGCGTTACCAACCAGATGTTTTCTTCTGTGTCCTACTGTGTAACAGCAGACATCAGTGCTACAATCCACATCCCCTCCTGTTCTGCTTCTGTGGAACATTAAATGGTATAATTCATCATTGTTGTGGATTTTTCTTCATTGTATCATAGATTGTTTTTTTGTTGCAGCAGAAGTAAGACATATTTACAACACACTCCAGTACTATCTGAGGTTATTCCTACAGCAGTCTCGCTCTCTCTTTTTCTTCATTCTCTCAAACCCAACTCCTGAGCTGGACCTGTGAACTCCACTCCCAACGGTTGAGTTCATGGATTCACAGTTTTCACCCCATCTCCACTCACTCCTGTCACTTAAAAATCAAGTAAAGGATGGGCTGCTCTTGACAGCACACTCTTCTTCAGCTGGACCTGGAGACACCACTGCCTAGTACCTCTGTCACATGTTCCACCTACTGTTCTACCTACTGTTCCTGTACCATTCAATCATGTGCAAGCTGTAGAAGGACATCAACGAGCTGCACGAACCCGACACGGCAGCCAGACAGAGAACTTGCATGCAAACAATCAGGATTGTGAATGAGTGGGTCTGTGCGGTACTGGGGATTTTGTTAGTTCGGAAGTCGCTTTGAAAAACAAGCATTCTTCCCACCATAGGAGGAAAATGAGGAGAAATCATATGTTCTCAGGGCGCCGGTCATCTGTGTTGCATACAGTAGAGTTGAGATGCCCAAGCCCACTACTGAGAACTATTTAATCAGTTCTGAAAAAATCTACTTCATATTTCTTAACAAGTCTAAACAGTTTGTCCAGATTTCCTGAAAGCAGAGGCAATTTTAACATAAGGAACACACATATATATATATATATATATATATATATATATAGTGTAACAGCATTTGCACTCTTGGACACTACTGTACAGTCGAGTGTGCAAAAGTTTGCATACCCTTGGGACAAAATAGAGAAGACAGAAATGTATAGCTATAAAACATCGAGTGTGTTAGGTTTCACAGATGTTCCTTCATTATTACAAGTAACAAAAATGGTCAAATAGTGTATGTTAAAATATTAATAGTGGGGGAAATTTTCTTTTAAATATCAG
>JAOUQW010000047.1:14122883-14139943 GCA_028565825.1 Olivaichthys viedmensis | reverse complement strand
GTGTGGATATAGTTGTACGTGTGGATATAGTTGTGCGTGTGGATGTGGATATAGTTGTGTGTGTGGATATAGTTGTGCGTGTGGATATAGTTGTACGTGTGGATATAGTTGTGTGTGGATATAGTTGTACGTGTGGATATAGTTGTGCGTGTGGATGTGGATATAGTTGTGTGTGTGGATATAGTTGTGTGTGTGGATATAGTTGTGCGTGTGGATATAGTTGTGTGGATATAGTTGTGTGTGTGGATATAGTTGTACGTGTGGATATAGTTGTACGTGTGGATATAGTTGTGTGGATATAGTTGTGTGTGTGGATATAGTTGTGCGTGTGGATATAGTTGTACGTGTGCATACGGTTGTGCGTGTGGATACGGTTGTATGTGTGGATACGGTTGTGCGTGTGGATATAGTTGTACGTGTGCATACGGTTGTACGTGTGGATACGGTTGTTCGTGTGGATATAGTTGTGCGTGTGGATATAGTTGTACGTGTGCATACGGTTGTACGTGTGGATACGGTTGTGCGTGTGGATATAGTTGTACGTGTGGATACGGTTGTACGTGTGGATACGGTTGTACGTGTGGATATAGTTGTACGTGTGCATACGGTTGTACGTGTGCATACGGTTGTACGTGTGGATATGGTTGTGCGTGTGGATATAGTTGTACGTGTGGCAAGCGCAAACGCGTCCGTAGCCTGAAGCTGAGGCGCCCTACGATGGACTTGTATTTCTAGTTTGGAATTTAAACAAATTTTTTTCTAAAGTCAAATCTATTTAGAAGCATCTATTTGTACACATATTCACACAGTTTTTGTTTAACTGGCTCATAAGTTTAGCTAATTGTGGATTTATAATGACGCACAGGTAAGGCCGACAATGCCGCCGCTCCCAAGGTGTTCACTAGTCACAGGATCAGGTACAGAGTTTGTAGGTAAACACCAAGATGTCCGTGTGTGCCATCTTAAATTACATCTTTATTCAGGATAACAAAGTTGGTGCCTTCATACCTATTTGTCTCTCTTTTCGAAATAATTACAGGTAATTCCAGGAAATGGAATCTGTTCAAACTCGAACCACAATAGATCAAATGCCACTGAAGGCAGCCCCTTGCTGCCAGGTGCACAGGTGAGTCTCAAGTCAGTCTCTCTTTAAATCTCTCAAACAGTGTGACAAATTCACTGCATGAAAACTGTACAAAAACAATATCACAGTTTTCGGTATGTCACAGAGTCAGCTTACAGCTTTGCATTTTCAAAGGGCATTAAAGGACATGCTGCAGCGGGAGTGCAAATATTGAGTAATTTAGTTGGGGAAATTGCAACAGTATGTTGTTTTAAACGGGCATGTTAGACATCCTTCAGTAGCGCTTGTAGCTTGTACAGTGTAAGAAATACTACACTGCTTAGCCATTTTATCAGGTGCACCTACCATATAGGTCACTTTGAAGGTATACATTTACTGACTGTAGCCCATCTTTTGCTATGCACAATCAGTAGAAGGGATCACCATAGGACCACCGCTGACCAGATATTATTTGAGTGGTGGAGCATTCTTAGTACAGCATTGACATTGATGTCGAGGTCACATGCATGTGTGTGTGTTGCGGTTGTACGGGTGTGATGGGCGCAGCAGATTTTTAAACACCACAATATCACTGGTGGGTTGAGAACAGCCCAACATCCAATAATATCCAGCCAATAGCAGTCATGTGGTCAGAAACCGACACTGATGAAGGGCTGGAGGACGATCAACACACATTGTGCGTGGGAATTTTTTTTTAGCTGTAGACTCAAGTATAGACTGTACACCAGCAAGGTAGGTGTGTCTAATAAAGTGGCCAGTAAAGTGTATACAGTGTTTAAAAAACACAACAATGCTACAGTGGTTGATGCACTCCTACCAGCACCACACACACTACCATGTTAGTGTCACTGCTGTGCTAATATCTGGTCAGCAGTTGTCCTATGGTGGTCCCTTTCCCTTGATAGACCAGGTAGAGTGGGGCTGATAAACTGCTCATGGCAACAGATGGGCCACATTCAGTAATGGTATATCTACAAAGTGCACCTATATGATAAAATGGCAAATGTGCAGCTACAAGGCTATCACGGTATCACACGCCTACTTCAGTTACATAACTTTGTGCTCAAATCACAGTATACCTGTATAATGATACTTTATCAGTATTGTTCATTAACCTCACTAACCATTTCACTATTCCATTTGTAGCCTGTAAAATCTTTTACATGGCAAACGGCCAGTTATCGCTAGAAGCAAAGCAGGTCTGACTGCTCTTAGCTCGAGTGTTTGTGCAGCTGAAACAAAAACCTTACCTTATGCTGCACAAAACAATGTGGAATGCTAACATTGCATCCTGGATTAAATAACAAGCACTGAACCGTGGCACTTGCCAGAATACATTTACACTAATCATTATCTTCTCAGTTGTTCATTAGCATATATTTTGCACGTAATTAGAACGTATTTTATGTGGATCTGACTCACTTGGTGCACTGTGTGGCATTTGGCTTGTAATTAGTTTCATCATAGTGTGTGTGTTTGTGTGTGTGGTTGTGTTTTTTTTTCATGTTTGTTTGCATACTTAGGATGCTGAGAGCAATGGAGCGCCCTGTGTTGTGAGAGATATCCCAGATGGTGTATCAGAGCAAAAATCTTCTAAGGTATGGAAAACAATTTACAATTGCACTTTTTGCCCTCATTGTTGTGTGTGTATGTTTATAACCAAGGCCTTTAGGTAGTCCACATTTGTGGTCTGTTCCAGGGGCTGTAGAATATCGGTTACTTGTATGTTAGTGTCACGGCCAACCCCGACACTACTGACAATACCACCCCACACCGACAGAGGTCACCTTCACCCGAATTCTAGCACTTCTGGTTCACCTGGTTCACTCAGCTGTTCCGCATTCCACCATCATCACACACAATATATAAACAGTTCTCTCACCTGGACACATTGCGAAGTCTTGCTAAATATCCCCATGGTTTACGATTCTAAGTGTTTCATTGGATTGATTTCTGGTTCTGATCTCTGCCTGTTTTCCGGTTTCTGGTTTTTGTCTAGTCCTTTTGTTTTCATAGCCACGCAGACTGCTTTCCCTGGTTTTGACCTCTCTGCCTGGATAACAATTACGCTCTTGAACGTCCCCAATAAACTGCACTGGGATCCTACCGGTTGTCTCCTGGTCTTCCGTGACAGTTAGGAGCTGGAATATACTGTAACATAAATCCAGATGTACTTGGTGACATTCTGTGATCTACAATACACTTATGCATTATAAGCACTATAAGCATAAGTTTGTTTAGTTTTACTTATCGTAATTAAAAGCTAAGATAGTGCTTGCCTCGTGTGTTGTCTGAAATATTTTGTTGGTGGTGCCTTTTAAAATAAGTATTTTATTTGAATGTGGGAATGTGGAAGATCATTTCCAACAGGGCTTGGATTATTTGCATGATGCACGGATAAGAAAAGCCTGTGGCTGCAGGAGGCCTTGTGGAAAATCCCGTTCAAGCCCAGAGATTTGCCATGCCTGCTCATTTTTTTTCTTTCTTTTATTCACATGTAATAATAAAAATAATAAAATAATAAATAATAAAAATGCTGGAGATAATCAGCATTCTCTCCTTTCCTGTATATATATATATATCCTTTCCTGATCATATAACATTATGCCTTTATTTGCAGCCTGTGGGGACACTGGGCAGATTGAAAAAGGAGCTCAATGAACCGGTCTGTGGGAAGCTCGGAGTGTGGATGCTCATTCTTATTATCTTAATTTCAATCTCTCTTGTCATCTTTCTCTCTATTTATTTCTGCTCAGGTACAGCCCTACACAATGCACACAGTTTCTATTACTAATCTATTGTTGTCAGTTGAATACCAGGTTATGTATGAGAAAATAAATTAGATGTACATTACTCATGAACAAAATAATGGGAATGCCAGTGATTTATATATTAAAGCAACTACCCAGTTGAAAGCAGTACACCTAACCGCTTCATAATCATTTGAATCATCATAACTCATTATATAGGAACAAATATGTGTCAAGAGGACTGTGTCCTGTATTATGACAGCTGATTTCAGGCAAGGGAAAGCTGCCTTAAGACTTCACTGTCAGGTTTAGGTAGACCTAATTCTGTCAAGATACTTGCACTAAACAGTTGACTAAAAACCTCTCTAACACGGTCTAATTCAAACTGCATCATTAACATCCCGGATCTGAGATTTATGACAGGGCTTTGGAAACCACCAAAGCTAGCATTCAGAAACTCATAATGCTGTGTTATGAGAGCTCAGCATTGAGACTTTTTAGCAAGATTGTTTTTTCTTTCAAGGTAGTCAGACTACATGTACAACCTCGCTGCATGTATCCTCTTGTTATATGTAATAGTGGATCTGTTCATCTACTGGTTCAGTCTGCCTCTAGAAATTGTTCCAGACATTCAAAAGAGGTGGCTCAGCTCTTTATTACTGATGAAATATCCATATTGCTTGGTGTTTCCATTATTTTGTCTAGTCCCCATATACACCATATCATTAATTATTTTGGAAGTGCATGCTTTTGAACGAAGATGAATTTTCGTCTTGTGATGTCTGACCTCGCTCCTGTGCATCTTGCTTGCGCAGTTCATCACGAGGACATGGACGACAAGTACAACGTTTCAGAATTTGTGGTGCCACGCTTCTTTAGGGGGAATTTTACACTCAGCAAGACTTTCACGCTAGATCCGCAGTCACAGTCCACAAATCTTTCAAGTCATCTAAAAAAAAAGGTGAGTTAACTGTAGCATGTTGCCCATGTAGCATCATTTTCTCCTACTTTAGATACCATATTTGACATTATGAACAAAACTGATACCACACCAACACCCTAGTTTCCTAATATCATAAGATTGTACTCTGTGTACTCAGTAAGCTACATAGAGAGTTTCATTAAGACTGGTTTTGTTGAAAGGAATGTTTCATCTGTGTGTTTGAGTCGTTTTTGAAAATAATTCTAAAGCTTTGAAAAGTTTGGGGGATTTCCACTTCATCAAGTCAGCGTTAGCTGCTCATTATGATGGCAGTTTTTCTTTCACTTTTTCTTTCTCTTCCTCTGAAGATGACTAAGATCTACACATCCTCCCATGCTCTGGGGCGATACTTCTCCCTTGCCACAGTACATCCACTGAGGTAACACAGGGCCTCGCCCTTTTATCAGCTTTCATTTGACAGCCACATAGTTTTGTCTGGATTAAAATAGTAGGTCACTGAAGTAATTGACGGGTACAAATGATCCGAAAGCAGCACTTCACAGCAAAGGTATTGTTAACTTCGCATTTACTGTAGCACAGAGGTTTGTGTAAAATCCTACATAAAAGCATTTCAGTTCTGTTAGAAGTGCTTCCTTCCAGGATGACAGTGTTCTTCATCCACAATGCACAAGTGGTTATTGAATGATATGAACCATATGCTATTGTGGCATTGACACAAAATCACAACCCACATGTGGTTTCTCTTGTCATAGATTCTACAAGTGTGTTTTTTGCAGAATAATAGTCAAAACAGCTTCTCCATAAGACATCCCTCACATCAGGAAAGAAATGCTTGAACACGAATTTGAATTCCAATCCCAAAAAGAAAGATGGTTTATTTGATGATTAGATGATTATTTGCATTCATATTATTTAAAAGCCCTCATTTCCTCAAGCATTTCAGTTATTCGGTAGCTACTGGTACATTTCTCTTTTAATGTCTCCTCTGTTTTCTAGGGCATAGCCCAGAGTTAAGCAGCTGGAGGGTGTGTTTGCAAAAGCTTGTTTACATTTGAACATAGGAATTTGCAGACACCAGACAGAGAAAACAGCTCAGTGCGAATATAACTTAGAACTGTTACATTCCTTGACAAACTCTCCAGAACAATGTTTTCTGGGCTTTGGTGCATACCTTAAACTGGCTGTTTTGTTTGTAAAATGCGTTGAACATTTCATAAACTATGCCTCTACCCTCTGTTTCAGTAACAGCAATACTAGTGTTGAGTATGAGCTGAAATTTGTAATGCCTGAAGACCATGAGCAGCTAATGCGCTACACTCTGAGCAAAGAGGTAGTGTACAATGTGCTTCTGCAACAGCTGTTCGACCAGGACACTGGAGACCCACTTTACATCAAGCCCTCTTCACTCACCATGGAGGGTAACGCTTTATTAAGTTTTCACATTTCAGTATAAAGCCTATAAAGTCTTGGATGTAGAAATAGCACACTTCATGCTTAGAGGCTGAATCTGTATCACATGAAAAAATGCATGTTTGGAAGTGGCATACACAATGTTTTTTCTTCCTCTTTGCAGTTGGGAAATGAAATAGATTGTGCTATTGTGCAATTTTCTACTCACTCCTGTATATGATGAACACTTGACAACTTCCACTGGTATGGTCATGCAAGTCTCTGCACATACCTGTCCTTGCACTGCATTCATTGTTTTAAGCTATGTTATTACTTTATGGACCACAATGTTTGGTTAGAGATGAGCAATTTTTCCTCAAACAGGTTCAAGAATTCATGCAAAAGAACTGTTTCTCCTCAGTTTTTAAAATAGGACCACGTTAATTCCATGTTAATCTTTAACTGTCAACCCTTTTCCTGTTCCTGGTCGTAACACACTCCAGGCATCTCTGCACACTTGATAAGGAAACTGGGTCTTATCAAACAAATATGGTGTTTATGTACTTTTTTGGGTGGAACTGGTTCTTAAGTCAAATATAAAATCTACTTGCTTCTGTTAGTGTTAATGTTTGAGGAAACAATTGACGTTCTTTTTGAGACTCTTTGAGTTGCAGCTCTAGTAGCAAATGTATTACATAGCGCCAGATTCAAATATTAAATACATTTATATATTTTTTTTATATGAAATGACTTGTATATCTGTATTTTACCAAGTCTTTGTAAAAGTCACAAGGTGGTGCTGTTGTCTCATATGGCACCATGTCCCTATGAACACCTCCGTCATTCAATCTGTCCCTGTGGATGTGGTAATAATTCGTGCCTCAGTGTGTTTGCCCTCTTTTCTTTGATTTTAATTCATTATTTTGTTTGGCATTTGTTTTACAATGTTGTAAGGAAATTCCAATAATAAATTCATTTTTATATAAAACATTGTCAGTGACTTTTAGCATGCGTTCAGTAAATGTAAGCAGACATTTTACAAGCATATAACTTTTTAATTTCACCCAAAAATAATAGCTGCTGTTATAATCTGAGGGAGCCATGAAAGCAGCAGCAGATACAACATGCGTGGTACAGACAAAAGTATCACGGTCCACTACCTTCCTCCTTTCCTCCCTACCGCTCGCACTACAGAGATCTCGTAATTATAGTAATTGGATATATGGCTTTGGTGGCTTTAAGAAATACCTGCTATTTCTTGCAACAATACTACAACCAATACAGTGAAGAGCGGATAATATAGTCTCTTTCTCAGAAGACCAACCCAATGAGGTATAAGACAATTATGCTGCTAAAATCTCTTAAGAAACATTCCTATTGGCTATGTACGGTATCAGTCAATAACATCTCAGGGTCTGCATTGGATAGTCAGGGAGCAGGAATGCTACGTCAACGATGGCTTTTGAATTGTCTTTTGAAATCTAATAATCTGTCATGGGCGTTAGCGAGGTGTAAATGTCTTTAAGAAAGTCATGAAAAATAATTAGAAAAATTAAAAAGAGACTCATTTTTGTAAGTGGATCAGTAAGTCGGTCAGCATGTGATGGTTAAAGTGTTTTTTTTATTTTTTTAAAATCTAATTTACAGTACACAATTTTTCAATTACCCCAAATGTCAATCAGCATAGACATGTTTGGTGTCTGACGTTTGCTTCTTTAGTTTTGCAATGGAGCTATGAGGCTAAAATTGCGAACAAGTAAAGAAAGCTTATAGCTGCCAGTTTAGCATCCTGCAAACTGCATGTCTAAATCATTACACACTCGTTAGAAGTGATTCAGATGATAATATAATTTAAATTATCCAAAGTTGGATTTTATGAAAATGTGCAAATGGTATTACTTGCCAAATATGTACTTTAACACAAATGTGTGGTGATAGGCATGCAGGCTATAAGCTTCACTTACTTGTTAGCAGTTACGCATGTAGCTCCAGTGCAACACTAAAGAAGCAAATTTCAGACATCAAACATGTCTTGGCTACTTAACTCTATTTTAAAGTAAGGGGAACACTGTGTACATTTCATTTTTGGCTGAACTGTTTCTTTAAAACTGCTGAATCTTTATGACCTGGTGCACCATTTGCCAATCCTGCTCCTGGAGTCTCCCTGCACTAAATATTTGAGTGTTTTCTCTGCTCAAGAGTCTCTGCATATGCATGGCTTCTAATAAAGCTCTTAACAAGATCACCAATGGAGTCAAGCTGTTTCTTGCTTCTGCACCAAACAGCATGGACCTTGTAAATAACAAAGATATCAAATGTAGAGTGTGCAAAAAGGTTTTATTTTAATTTTTACTTGACATTCTGTTTATTAGGTGGCATTAATTATGAAGTTGCATTGGGGCTAAAATAATGTTCCACACAAAGTGATTAAAAAAAAAAAAAAGGCTTGGGGTGTTTTATTATTTGCACACACATTGAATTCTTATAACACACACAGACACACAAATACAGTACTTTAAAGACCTACTCTAAATATACCAATGATTTTGTACAAAATCCATCAAGATTTCATTCTGAAAATGGAATGTGAATGTTTTAATCGTTTTTAATGATTAATTGTTCATTTCTAAAACAAAAAAGACTGCTCAAAGTCTGGGTCAGAGTCAGTCATTAATCGACCCCTCTGTTAGTCCGCTTCAATACCTCACCAGTGACTCGCTTTGTGAATATCTGTGAGTTTTCACAGTTTGAGCTGATGTATAAACAACAGTGTGTAGTCTCTATCCTTAAAAAGCTTTAGAGGCCTACCATATTGTTTCTGCTCTCGGATTGATTGGATTCAAATGTAGAATGTAGTCATTAATAAACTTTCTTTTTATTCCTAGTATGTCCTACCAAAGTAATTAAAGAATTCTGGGCAGCTTTATTGTTTGCTAGGAATTAATAAAAAATTATTACTATTTATTATATATTTAAAAAGTTAACATCACGGCAGTTATACTGCAGCCAAACCCTGTAAATGTAAAAAGGGTTGCTATGCTGCAAATATTGCTCAACAGACTGAAACTGTTTAACCAAAACAAGCAAACTTTGACTGACATATAAGAGTCATATACCTTCTCTGTCAGTATGATGGCATTTCGTTACCCCCATATTTAATCTCTCTTCCTGTTATACTAGAACAGAATACATTGCGTGATACATGTGGATTACAGTTTTGTGTTAATGTAATGCTGACCACTTTCTTAAATCAGCCAAAAAGGTTCATAAAGTGTACAAAACATCAGACCCACTTGGTGTTAGACATTAAGAGTTGTTTGAGGTTTAGGCTTAGAGATTACTTCTACCTATTTTTGGTACAAAAGTGGCAGTGAGCCAAACTATTAAGGAGACTGCAGGGAAGGAACATTCTTTAATCAGCTCATAGTAATTTAATTTAAATGCGTCTTGTTTACAATCATCGTTGTTAATTAGAAATCACATCCAAACATGCCGAGGTATTTTTCAGTTTCATAGGTATTTCAAATAATAATTTTTTTCATTGTATAAAATGCATACAAAAATATTCATTATGTAAAATTTCTGTAGAAATAAGCATGATTATACAATTCCCATATTTTACATGGAGGTTCTTCATTAGCTTTAAATTCCAAATACACGCATTTGCATAAAAATAAAAATAAAATTCCAATATTACTGGTGCATTTAGGAGTGGTTCTGCTGCATTCTATATTAAACAGCTGAACAAAAACAATCTGGCATTAATCTAATCTGTTGAAGAGGATGTTTAATTATCTGAGGCCAGATTTACTAAAATGGGAGCACTGATCTTTGACGGTCTTATTGACTATTTAACTAACTACAGATCATGCATGCAGTTCAGATATAGCAGGGGGTTCCAACCTGGTCCTGGAGTTCCCCTACCCTGCATATTTAGTTGTTTTCCCTGCTCTAATACACCTGATCCAACTACTCAGCTGATTAACAGGCCCTTTCTGAATAGATATAGATGTGTTGGGGCAGGGAAAACATTAAAATGTGCAGGGGTTCTCCAGGAGCAGGGTTGGAAACCATAGACAAATAGAGTCATGAAAGGGCTAAACACATAATGTAGCCACTCCCCCCTCTGGATTGGCCTATTCACATGCACCTGCACCTGTTATGCTAAACTGCTCCACATATTCCAGTCGCAACATCATGGACTGTTAAGACTCTCTCAGTATTGTTACTCTTTGCCTTTGTGCGGTCTGAATCTGGCATATTTCCTGTCTGACTAATTTGCCTTTACGATTCTGCCCAACTCATGCCTGCCCTATTAAATACGTCCAGCATTATCAGACTTAAACTGAATACTTGTACCCTTGTATGCAAGGTATTAGCACAAATTACAAGCTACAGCACAAATTAATCAACATTAGGACTGGTGGATGTAAAACGTTTGACATCTTTTTCTTAATGCATCAAATGTATGATTTTCATTAATTTTGTGCAAGTAAATATAAAATAATGAACCATTTGTCATGTAAGTGAGAAAGGATTATTGAAATCTAGGCTATTTGATAAACTAGATTATGTTATTAAAAGAGAAATGTATTATTTATTTTTTTAAATCAGTTTTGGAAATTTTGATTAACACATATTACAGGGAAACACATTTAGAATACTCCATAACCACCTTTTTGGCAAATACCTTTTTTTAAATGTTTTAACACCTTATAAAAGCAAACTGTAGTAACTCCTTGTGGGACACACATCATTGACGTCACTTGAGTGTTTCCCCAAACCACAACTGTTATACAGGGAAAACTTTTTGCTGACTCCATCGAGCTATAAAGGCAAATGGAATGGGCAGGACATAGACAGGAAGAGCTGGAATATGTGAAAGCTCATTGGCTGATTCCTGATCTCTTAGTGGAAATTGACTGCATAAATACATTAATACATGGGTCGTAAAGTTCACCATGTACTACCTGAAGGATGGATTTATGTAAGAATTCCACGTCTTTTTATTCTGAGAAGAGTTCGACAGTTATCTTGTTAAGGAGTTATCTCTTCTTTTAGTTGCCAAAAGGCTTAAGGGCTTTAGATAATACTTGCTCAGGCCTGCTATTTCCCAACAAGTTCAGCCAAGAATCACCAGCATCTTGCTTCTGGACCACTGAGTCTGAGGAAGATCGCTACAGCTACATACCAAAGTAAAACAATTTTCCTTTAGGAGTTATGGGTGCTCATGGATCAAACTTGGATGAAATCCTGGCTGAGGACATGCACCACTGGTACAATAAGTTCATGAGGGAATCTCCATCTGGGCTCATCACCCTATTTGAGCTAAAGAACATGCTACAAATGCAGGGCATGACCGAGGAGGCCGGCAGCTATGTTGACCAGGTCTTCTACACTTTTGATATGGATGAGGTAAGAGCGTTCAAACTCTGCATCCAACCAAAGATCATTGTAATATTAACACTTTGTATCTAATTATGAATCTATCATCAGTACTTTATATTCGCTAATGTTTTGTTTCATATCACGATTGCTCAGAGTATTATAATTATGTTCAAAGAACTCAAGCTTTTTTTGATGAGCACTTGATGAGCATCTTCAAAACCATGTACAGTTAGGTCACCTATAAATAGCCTGATATTTATTTAGAAAAAGCAACATAATATAAAATCGGACATTCAGTCTGTCTTTTGCCTTAGAGCCAGCATTTGGTGCTTTACATTAATATTTCAATGTCTGTTGTAATATTCTTAAACAGACTATTATGCAGCATTATGTTACTACAAATGCCAGTATTCGATGATGACCCTTATCAAACAAATGCCAGTGACGTTTATTTAGATTATGACGCAGATTGCACACAAAACATTACTTAGACATATTTCACATTTTCCTTATATAAGATTATTTAACATTTTCTCTTAAATTACAAACTTAAACCTCTCTTTTCTTCTTAGGATGGGTATATCGATTTTGTAGAATATATAGCAGCTGTAAGTTTGCTACTGAAAGGAGAAATCAATCAGAAACTGAAGTGGTACTTCAAACTCTTTGATCAAGATGGAAATGGAAAAATTGACAAAGATGAGATGGAGACCATTTTCAAGGTATTCACATTTCATTTACACGTTGCTTTTTATTTAGTATAAGAAAAGATACATGGAGTCAAAGGCTAAACACATCTGAACTTCACTGGTCTTATGATGCTGTTAAACTTCGTAGTAACCTTCCACTGAGAAATTACATCTTGGTTTATGTTCGTGGAGAGATTTCTTGTGCTGAACTACAACTAGACTTCTGTGGCAGAGATTAACCTTGGAAAGGGTTGAAAAGTCTGATCCTCAGTCTCAAAGTGCTCTTAATCTTTGGACCCACATAATTTAATCCTAACCTAAATCCAAGTGGCATTTTGCTCACCTCATCTCTGTAGTGCATCTCATGTTCAAGCATGTTGACCAGGATTTCCGAGTGATTATATAATTCATAACTGTTCCTTAAAATATGTGTCTATAGACCAAGACAGTTAATAGACCAACTGCATGTCATGTTGTATGCCATTTTTAGAGAAGGATATTATCACAACAATTAACAGTTCACAATCCAGAACTTTAAAAAGTAATGCCTTTGCCAAAAAAGGTTGTTATGAAGTATTCTATACATTTATGTCCTTTATGGTTCAGATTAAACCTCCACAATATGATTTCCACAAAATGGAGCATTTTGATTGTGTTTTACCACTCTATGATATCTGTATATTACTGGTTACCAGTTATAGTATACTGCTGATATGCTTAAATGCCACTGCCAACCTCAACATTTATAACAAAGTTCTTGGTGATTCTCAGTTTTATTACCTTTGATGATCCTAAAAATTACCTTTGGCCACTGCAGTTCACATTTCGACATTCCTGTACCTAATTGTTTGTATGGTGTTTTTTAGATTTTCAAATTATTCGGATGGATGAATTTTATGTTACAAAATGAGCAGTTTACCTCCATGTTCTATGTTGAAGACTGACTAATACATTGGTCCAGAGAGCAAAGGAAAGAAGAACTTAAATGAGCCAAGGGTGCTTAGCAATGGGTAGTAATGACCTTTCTTCATTTCAACACAGGCCATCCAGGACATCACCCGGAGCTATGATGTCCCTCCAGAGGAGATCGTCACACTCATTTATGAAAGAATTGATGTCAATAATGAAGGTATGACTTGGATAAAAATTTACTATAGTATAAGAGAAAGTTTTTAAAGTTTCCCTGACAATGATTAAGTTTACTCTAAGAATGAAGACATTTTAAATGGATGTGCTCTATGACTCCATATTATGCCTTACCCTAGATCAGGAGCACTGCTGTCCCAGATATTACTAAAAAAAATGGCCCAATGTTTTGAAACATCAGTGCATGATGTTGATTTCTGTGTCAGGTGAGCTGACTTTGGAAGTGTTCATCACTGGAGCTAAGGAGCATCCTGACATCATGGAGATGCTCACCAAGATGATGGACCTCACTCAGGTGTTGGAGATCATAGTCAATGGACAGAAAAAGCCTGACAAAGTCTGACTGTGCAATGCCAAGTAATGGACAAAAGCCTTGTTCCTGTCACCATGTGCAACCTTACAAAAATAATTTCTTTAAATAAATAAATGAAGAAATAAATATAAATAGAGCAGGTGATGCTTGATTTTTGTTCAATTCTGTTCAAAGCTGTTGTTGATAACCTGCTATAATTATACAAAGTGACCTGAATGATCAAATTTTATGTGAGGAAACAGCTGGTTACAAAGGAGTTATTGGCCTCCTAAACATACTGAGTGGCAACAGCTTTGTAATGTGTTTCTGCGTGTGCAGATGTGAATAAGACAAATGTTTGTGTTTAATGTCTTACTTGCACTGAATTCACACCAATTTCGCCAATGGAAAATTAAGGAATCATTCAGCAATCATCAGTCCAATTCACACTGCAGTTATGCGTAGGTGGAGATTGAGTCTTTTAAGATATTGTTTAGTTTGGGAATTCCTAATTGTGGTTTTTGTTGCATTATAGGATATTCCACATAGCAACCATCATCTTGCAATAACTTATCTTACACCTGTTGTAGATCTAATTGAGTTCAAGTAGTAACTGGTGAAGAGCCCCAACTGGTTTGACCCAGAAATTAGAACAGTCCAGTTGAACCAACAGAAATCATTAGCACTACAACTTCAGCCTTGGATTTTTTGGGAGGCATCTATTTTTTTTCTCAATACAGTACAATAAACTTGGCCACAACCTTTCTGTCTATGTAAATATGTGCTTGATGTTTCTTTCATGTAAGCTAGTCGTGTAAGGAATAACCCCATAAGAGCGTGTTGAATGAAGACAAATTTCAAGACCTTTCATTGAAGGCTATAAAATGTCTCTAATCATTGCCTTAAATAAATCTTAATTTGCTAAATCTGCCTCCTTTATTTATTCAGCAGCTTACAGGGTCATTATCCTAAGCCCTTACAGTGAAAAAGAAAGAAAATCTCTCAGTATGATTACAACGATCTTCAGCAAAACTAATTGTATTGCAGTATTCTCATTTTACACACCAATTATAAACCTTCACTGTCACCATTTTACAGAGAGTCTGTATTCTGCATTCTTAGGAGACGCAGATCAGATAGTGACCGCACCACCTACTGCACTTTTTCTTCTTTTGTTCAAGACAAAGTCCACTGGGGTAGTTTTCAATCATAAATAGCATACTGTTTTTTTGTATGCAAATAGTGCATCATTATAACTATATGATCATTTGTCTTGCTTAAGAAGAGTCAGTCTGGTCCATGCATAAATGGGGTTTTATCAAAGTTCTGTGCAACTTTGGTTCACTACATGGGGTATAAGCTAATGGCTTTTAGATTCTAAGGAATGCACTGGATGCTAACCAGTCTGTATTCACTCAATGTGTGCTGCCTCTGAGGGGTTTGAAACAGAATTGCAACACATTTGGTATTAGCTAACCAAAGGCAGATTGTCAGTAGCCAGTATTTCACATGGGTGCCAGTCAAACAGGAATATTTCAGAAGACCAAAAAGCAAACATTTTTATTGGGACATTTTTTTTCTAAATTTACCTTGACCTATTTGCCATTTTAATAATGCCAGCAGTGATTGCAGGATACTTGTCTAGCCAATATGGGATAAAGTCAAGATGTTGCCAAATCTTGCACACTGAACTTACATGTGCAGCAAAATTAAAAATAATTTTAATGTTTCCTATTGAACGTTATATTTGTAAATGAGTATATTCCCAGAAGATAAATGCACCACGATTGACACTTCATCATGTTCTAGTTATAACAAAATTGTTCCAAACTGACTTAAGCTGCATAATAATCACCTAGACATGTTTTCTAGTTCAGACCATGACTTTAAATAATGATTATGGGGAGAGAGAACTTGAGCTAGAGTTCTGGATGGCTTCTGCTTTGCAGTAGAAGACTGGACCCCCCTGGCTGTAGGACTGAGACATGGGTGTAGGAGTTAAGAGAAGATGTGAAAATGAGGGGAGGAAGTAGATGTAAATACATCATTATGATAAAAGGATAAGAAGAATATTTACACTCTTATCAGGTACACCTGCAATATGGGTCACTTTGTAGGTATGAAATTACTGATTGTAGCCCATCTGTTGTTATGCACAATTTGTCAACACCCCTCTACCCTGTCCATCAATGGGTGTTGAACCATTTTCAGCACAGCAGTTACACTGGCATGGCAGTTGTATGTTAGTAGGTGTTGTGTTGGTATCAGGTGCAGTTGCAGGTGTCAGTGTTGGGTTGAGAACAGTCCAACCAGAAACTGACCACTAATGAATAGATAGAGGACGATTAACACACACTGTGCATGGAAGATGAGCTATACTCTCTAACTATATACTTAAAAGGTGGACCAACAAGGTAGGTGTGTGTAACAAAGTGGCCAGTAAGTGTACACATGGTTCAAAAACCTTAGCAACACTGCTGCACCTGATACACTTGTACCAGCCACACACACACACACACACACACACACACACACAAACACTACCATTCTATTAAACTATAGGACTGGCTGTACCTAGACCACTCAAGGGTGAGTATTCTTTGCATAGTTAAGACATGATTTAAGGTGGACTTGTGTGAGTATTACCTTATGTGTCAGGTCAGTGAATGTTTCATGGAATAGCTAAGGCCTTCATTACTCCATTACCTTAGTTTGTGACTTTTCAAAAAACTCTTCTGGAAGTTCAGTTCTCGAATGAGTCATAGCATTCAAAAACTGAGAAGGACTGGTGTCCCATCCAGGGTGTATTCCTGCCTTGGGCCCAGTGTTCTCAGGATAAGCTCCGGATCCACCGTGACCCTGTCCAGGATAAAGCAGTTACTGAAGATGAGTGAATGAATGAATGAATAAAGTCAAGAAAAATGTAAGACTCAATATTTTAGTGATCATGATCTTGTGTTTGTTGTGCCAATTAAATTTATCCTTCTTTGGACTCTAATATACAGTCAGGTCTATAAATATTTGGACATTGACATAGTTATTGTTATTTTAGCTGTCTACCACAGCATATTGGAGTTGAAATTGAATAATACATTTATTTTGAGGGTATTTACATCCAAATAGGGTGAACGGTGTTGGAATTGCAACCATTTTCATACATAGCACACCCAAATTTCGGAGCTCAGATGTTCCATGGCCAGGAGTGTGTTATTCCCTCATTATTTCACTTGCAAGTAAGCAGATAAAAGGCCTACAATTTAATTCAAGTGTGGCTTTTGCATTTGGGATCTGTTGCTGTTAATTCTCAATATGAAGTCCAAAGACCTCTCACTGCCTGTGAAGCAATCCATCATTAGGCTGAAAAATCAAAACAAACCCA
>JAOUQW010000047.1:14095158-14118653 GCA_028565825.1 Olivaichthys viedmensis | reverse complement strand
TGCTCCAGGGGCGCTGTATCATGGCTGACCCTGCGCTCTGACCCCAGCTTACCAACATGCTGGGATATGTGAAGAATAATTTTCACTGTACTTGTATATGTGACAATAAAGGTGACATTTAAAAAAAAATAAAACAGTGACAGTTTCCTTAAACCAATGACTGAACACTCCATTGCTGCAGTGTTATAAGTCAGCAGCAGTGAAAATGCTAAGGCACGTACCGAAAACCGTGATGATGTGGATCATGGCTCTCACACACGGAATTCTTCCCACCATTCCTCCTTCACTGTGAAAGCTCAGCGTTAGGAAATGATTTATTTATCCACGCAGGCATGTATTCATGTGGACTTTTATTTTGAACTGGACTTTGTTAACACGGCTGCTGACGTCACAAGGCTTCGGCGATGGGCTGACGGAATTCTCCCGGGACTTTTTTTGTTAGCACTTGGGCCTGGCGGAAGTGCTCCGAGTTAGCCAGCTATGTAAAATAAATAAAACAACTTTATTATGGTCAGCATTTTTCTTTTGTTTTGCTCCACTCGGGTACGCTCATTTCACCTTTCCCAGCCTAGCTCCACTAGGTTCTTTCCTTGTGGGGGGGAAATGAATATGACAGTTACGCTAGCTAGTTAGCAATCCTTGATCTTCGCCTGGCCGGAAGTTTTGTTCAGCTAACTAGCATTGGTCGTGTAGTGAGCTAGCACAGAAACGTAGCTGGGTGAGTAGACATGTATGACAAATGTGTCAAACTTATAAGGGTTTGTTTTTGTTTGTTTGTTTGCTTGTTTGTTTGCTGTGAGCTGAGGGACGTCTATTGGACTATAAAGAGCAGTATTTGCAGTGTATCTAGGTTTCCTGCAGCTTGTTAAAGCATTTATCTTGCTGCATGTGCGATTCATGTTGCATTGCCGATAGCTGGCTCCATCCAAAAGTAAAAACGAGATGTCTTGTGATGTTACAGATGTGTCAAAGACTTGCCTAACCCCTTCACTTCCGGTTATAGATGTCTGTGTAAGTATCTGGGTTGTATACAGCACTGTGAGAAAGTCAGAGAGCACCCTTTTGTTTATTCAGCTTTCAATCAGATGGCCATTCAGCACTTATTGTTAATGATTACAGTAATGATGGGGATGGGGATGGGGGTGTATTTATTTAATCACACAAAAAGTCTTCAACACTAAGTGCAGGATGAAATCTGTAAATGTTTCACTTGTAATCTTGAGCTTTTGTTTCACCCTGCTTGTTAATTCCCATTCATCCAGTTTCATCAAACCAGTGCGTTACAGCTGTTTCCTGCTTCAAGTGGAGCTCATTTGCATAAATAAGTGATAAAACTGTTAGACTTGGTGTTTTTGCTTCTGTGTGTTAATTGCAGATTAAATTCACATTTACGGGATTATTGTCCGACACTAAAAAGGTAATGATGTGTTACTGCACGGCTGCTTGACTGAAAATGAAATGAATGTACTGTAAAAATGTTCCCCATCGTTTATTGTTTACCACCAAATCATTACATTTGATTGACAGCTGAATAAACAAAAGGCTAATCTCTGACTTTTTTGCACAGTACTGTAGGTGCTGCTAATTAGCTATAGTGATATAAATTAGCCAACTGCTTTCGACTGGTTCGCAGTTATCACAAAGCTAAATGCCCGAATCGCTGCGTGGTCTCAGCCTGCAAGATCGACCCCGTTACCAAATTGGATACAGCGTTGAGAGTTGAAGCCTCTGTGGCCTTTTTTACATTCATTAAAATAATAAAGTTTGTATTTGTTTGCTGAATGCCAGTAGAGCCGTAGCAGCTGGTGGAAGGTTATGTTTACAGACTAGTGATTGCCTTGAACAACTCAGGAAACCCGTGTGGTCGACCGTTACATCTCTTCTGCCACCATAACAGGTTCCTGCCCTGGAAACAGACCTAGAGAGAGACATCTGCACTCAGAGACAGACAGACAGAGCGAGAGAGAGAGAGAGAGAACAGCGGAGGGATGCCGCCTGTGTCAGAAGCGGAGCCACAGCTGGAGCAGGAGGGAAAACTGAGCCGGGCAGACTGTTTGTGCCCCATCTGCCTGGAGATCTTCCTGGAGCCCGTCACACTGCCATGTGCTCATACATTCTGCAAACCCTGCTTCCTTGAGACGGTGGACAAGGCCAATTTATGTTGTCCTCTGTGCCGAAAGCGCGTGTCCAATTGGGCCAGGCTTAATGGCAGGAACAAGACGCTAGTGAACGCTGCGCTGTGGAGACGTATACAAGACACTTTTCCCACCGAGTGTCAGCACAGATTAAATGGAGTCAATGATGAGGAGGACATAAACAGTAAGTGTAAGGAAACTCCTGCAAAATTGAATTTCCCTTGTTTTGAAATGTTGTTTGTTAAATATGAATTTTGATGAAAACCTAAAGTTATTCCCCTCTTTCTACAGTGTTTATTCCAAAACCCAAGGTTTGTCAACCAGGCGAGCTCAGGCGAGAGTATGAGGAAGAGATCAACAAGGTGAGGGAGACTGTAGATTCAACTTTGTATTTTTCGTATGGTTATTGGAGAGCAATATTGTGTATTAATAATGTTCATAGTTCTAAAGGCACACTCATTTTAAAATTCTCTAAATTACCATTGCTATAATCCTGATGCTTCTGTGTGGTGAACTCTAATGGTGTGGATTCTGAAAACATGTGGAGGATGTCTCCCATATCCCATATTTCTTTCTCCTACTACAAAGTAAATGTGTAGATAAATAAATATAATCATTATCATTCCTACTAACAGATTTGCTTCAAATTGGCATGTATTGACTGTAATACAATTTATTCAGGAAACAGTGGAGTGCCATATCCTAGACTGTTCTCATTCCTCCAGTTTGTAGAAGAGAAGCGAGCTCTGGAGGATGCAGAGAGGAGGGCCAGTGAGGAGTACATCCAGCGCCTCCTGGCTGAGGAAGAGGAGCGAGTGGCAGAGGAGAAGAGAAGACAGGAAGAGACACAGCTGGAGGATGACGAGAGATTGGCGAGATTGCTCAGTGAAGAACTGGTGAGTCTTGCGCTGGGTTGTTCTTACAAAGCTCTAGTTTTTAGTCAAGATTTCCCCGTGTAGCAAATTGGTCCCTGTTATTCAGTGTTGATGTTGCCACCAAGTCACAATCTTTCATGCGGAGCGAAGTCCAACTTGAGCACTTTGATATAGATTTTGCCCCCTATGTAGGTTTCAGTATCACAAATTGTTTCCGTTCAAATGTTTGTTTGATGGATAATGATAACTATTAGTAAGATGGAAGGCATGTTTGGTGGCCCAGTGATTAGTGAGAGGAGGAAAAACTTTCCTCAATACTTTCTCAATCACTACACAATACTCGTGTGATAAACACTGCTGAGTGTTTCTCACTAGTCTGAACTCCCAAGCCTCATAAGGCGAGCGTGTGGATAGCGATGTCTTGTGAAATAGTAATAACCGCTTCTGCTGATATAAGAAAGACAGCCTTTATTGTCCTATATACAAGTAGAGTACAGTGAAATTCCTTTCTTCACATGTCCTAGCTTGTTAGGAAGCTGGGGTCGGAGCGCAGGCTCAGCCATGATATGGTGCTCCTGGAGCAGGGAAGG
Organism: Olivaichthys viedmensis; assembly: GCA_028565825.1. Taxonomy (NCBI): domain Eukaryota; kingdom Metazoa; phylum Chordata; class Actinopteri; order Siluriformes; family Diplomystidae; genus Olivaichthys; species Olivaichthys viedmensis. The sequence continues at coordinate 14,115,053 of JAOUQW010000047.1, read as the reverse complement.
TTTAGGGCCTTGCTCAAGGTGCCAAGGCTTGAACTCATTACCTTCTGAACAGTAGCCTAGATCAGAAGTAGGGCTGGCCTGAACAGCATTTTACAGGCTTCGATTACTTGTTGGTGTTTCAGAACGAGTACCCGAATACTCGTTCTCAAAACCACCCTTAAAAACAATAATGCTCATGTTTCATAATTAACCGTAATTTTAAGGATGTTCCTACCTGCAGTTCGAAATGTATTCAGTAAGCGCCAAGATACTGCGTCCGACAGCGCTATATATGTACTTGCATGTTTGAGATGATTTAAACTTGTCGGGCCTCCATGTTATACCAACTTATTATGACCCACACGTGATTTCTTACCCCAGACGCGTGGCGCGGTGCGAGTTCTATTTCTAGATAGAAACAATACAGAGTACAATATTCCTGATATATTTTGCAGTGTATGCCCAATCTAAACAGCACATGAGCTACTGTAGCAGCACGCGCTCTGGCGTCGGTTAAAATTCAAAGTTCTAACTGGCACAGAGCGTAAAAATGAAAATCTTATTGGATTGATAAACTTTGTGATATAATACAGTGGTAATGCATGTTTTTATAAGGATCTGACGGTCAGTACAGATATTTGCACGTTATATTTACTAAACCAATGCAAGAAAGCACAGAAGTGAATACTCGAGTTTTAAAATAATTCGGGTAAGCCCTAACACACAGAATAAAATAAATATTAGGAAACAAGTAGTTTAGTGTTGTGCCTCTCTGTTTGTGCAGAACTCAAGCCCAGTTTTGGAATCTCAGAGGACCGTTAACGTTAACGATACTGCTCCTGCCAAGAAAAAGAAATCCATTGTAGGACATATTGAGAAGTGAGTAATTCTGAGTTTTCTGTCTGTTGTAGAGTGCTGTTACATTTGCACTCATGTGCTTATCACTTTTCCATGTGTAACTATGAATTAAATGTTTGAAATTATGATGTAATGGACTGGTTATTTTAATTTTGTCATACTTTAGATATCTGTGCCCAGTGCCTTTCACACAGCCACACTCTGACACCAAACAATCCTCCAGTCTTTTGGACAATAAGGTGCTTTTTTTTTCCCCCTCATGATTTTTGTCTTTAATGCCTTGGAAATATTCCAAATACTTTTTATATTCGCTGTTGTCCTCAGCTAAATATGTACATTTCCCCCAATCAGTATAAAAATCCTGGTAATAAATCTATTCCTTTTGTTCCTGACACTTTTTTTGTTTGTTTTTGTCAGGAAAACATTTTGAACACCCCAACGTTTTCGCCACGCTCTTCAGAGCCACCCAGCCTTGAAATGCCTTTTGTGGACTACAGTGGTAAACCGTCTACCTCAAGCTCTGACCCAGACGCTTCTAAACAGATCTCCCACACTGCTAACAGATCCAGCTTCTCTTTCAAGAGGAAGACTGGGGATGGTGATCAGATTGGTGAACCTGACCTCTGTAAGAAACCCTGTTACTCCCCAGCACCTGCGTCACCCCCACGCGATAACCCTTACCTGCAGGAGGTGGCTGAGTACGAGGACGTTTGGAGGAGCCGCATGCTGCAGGAGGAGGAGGACAGGAAGCTGGCACTGCGCCTTCAGAGGGCACTGGACCGCGATAACGCTGTGGACCGCAGAAAAGGCTCTGCTGATGGGTATTTACTGAGACAGAAAAGCAGCCCTTCATCCACTAGTAGTACGAGCCCGAGTGAGGAGAGCAAGACGGGAAAGGCCAGTATTCCATGTCCAACAGCGCATTCCTCAAGACAGAGGGCGGATGGACATAAAGCTGGAGCCAAAGGCAAGGCCGAGGGAAAAACTCCTAGGAAAATTCCTGTTTCCACACAAGTGTCCCCTTTTTCAGCCTCCTTAATGCAGAAAGGCACAAAGCAGACCACCCTTAGTGAAATGTTCCCCAGCCTGGGCAGCTTAACCAGCTCAATCAATCCTTAGCCTCAGTTTCAATGTTCTCAGATTTTGCATACCTTGCTTAGTTACTGAATAGAGGGAGGAGTCAAGGTAGAGTGTAACGCACAAGACGGCCTCCTGTTTCACTGTGTTCAAGTGGTGAAAGGTTTACAGGTGGAGTGGTCAAAACTGTTAATTGCTGAAATAAAAGTTATTTTTATGCATGTTTTGTATTTTTCTGTAGATATATCCGAGTTACTTCATTTTTTTAAGGAATAAAAAAGTTATGAAAAACTTGGGCTTATTTTGTTGGGGCTTGGGCTTTAAAGATAGTTTGTAGTTTGTCAGAATATCATAGTCAATGAGGTATTGTGTCACTGGCCATATATACATAAACACACACACACGGATCACAGCGTACGCCTTCCCATTAAAGCATGTACTGAGCCCATGTACTGAGCCCATTTCTGATACTCATCTGGCACTAACTTCTTAGTAACCGAGCCTACTCTTTACAAGCAAGTTTTGTAAAGCATGCTTTAGGACTATTTACAGTGCCCTCCAGAATTATTGGCACCCTTCATGATATTATAAATACCTAACAGTGAACATTTAAAAAGAATTACACATGCAGTGAGTGATATTATGAGCTTAAATGTATGGGGGTTGTCGTATAGTATTATTTAAACACAAAAGGTTTTCTTAAGCAGTGCAAATTTTTCTGCAAAACACTTTTCAAAATTGTCGCCACTCTTCCTATTAATATTTGGAGAAGCCTTCCCTGGAGAGAATAACAGCACAGTCTCTTCATGTAATGTCTAAAGTTTGGAGACATTTGCAGATGGATCTTGGAGCACTCCTTCATGCAGAACATTTTTAAGCTTCTTAATATTCCTGGATTTGTGCATGTGGACTGCACTCTTTAATTTAGACCACAGGTTTAAATCCAGAGACCGAGATGGCTATCCTGAAACACTGATTTTATGTTCCCTAAACCAGTTCTGTGTTGATTTGTTTATTTTGGGTCATTGTCTTGTTGAAAGATTCATCTACAGTAAAGTCTTAACCTCCAGGCAGAGGTAACATGGTTTTGGGGTAAAATATCCTGGTACTTAGTGAAATTCTTGATGTCATCAATCTTTAGAAGAGCCCCTGGACCACCAGCTGCAAAACAGCCCTAAAGCATCAATGAACCACCTCTATAATTTAGTGTGTTTGGAGGCCTTTCCTTCGATTTTGGTCTCATCTGACCACAAAACACAATTCTGATTGTAGTTTCGATGACGCTTGGTGAAGTTCAGGTGCTTCGTTTTGTTAGTTGCTCTCAGGAAGAGCTTCATCAGTGCCCCCCTTCCAAACAGCTTTTTGTTATGGAGGTGCCGTCTAATCGTTGACATTGAAACTTGACCCCAAGAAACAATTAAACTGCAATTCTGAAACTGAATTTTGGGCTTTTCTTTACCTTCCTTGGACTGAGAGCAATGTACAAGTAAAATAATTTTTTCAAGGATGCCAATTTGTTTGCATTTATTTTTAAATATTCCTTAGGGGTGTCCAATAATTGTGCCACATATGTTTTTGAGAGAAAATACTATTATTTAAAAAAATAAAATAAAATAAAAATCCTATCAGAATGATTTTTGTTAGAGCAAAGGTAAGTAGTTTCTCCTATTGTTTGAGTGTGAAATTTGAATTATTGTGTGCAATTTTTATTCAATACAATCATTTTTGCTCATTTTTTATAAAAGGTGCCAACAATTCTGGAGGCCACTGTATGTCATATGTTCACGTATAAGATCTGTGTTGTGTTTGTCAAGATCAAAAACACATACATGGCGTAAAATACGTCAGTGGATCCGATCTGATACCGATTCAGAGTTTCAGGGCTGTATCGGATCAGCACATCCCATTACTGATATACAGTACTGTGCAAAAGTGTTTTTTTTTTTTACTGTTTACTGCTCTTTATAGCATTTATTTATAGTCAGGTGCTTTTGATTTAATTATTTAAAAAATATATATTTTTAGTTGCTTTACAGGATTTCTTCACGTGCCTAAGACTTTTGCACGGCACGTTGATTTATTTCTTTGTTGCATTTATCGTATGACGACAGACACAGATGGAAAATGATTCAAATGCTGTCATTCTGACCCACTAAGTTATGCTTGGAGAGGCCTTTGAACCCACGCAAACGTGTTTGCGTCACGCGAGACTAGCTTTATGACGTATTGCGACAAGGTCATGGTCATTTCATTGCGTCACGGTCGGTTTTATTGCGTCATGGTCGGTTTTATTGCGTCATGGTCAGTTTTATTGCGTCATGGTCATTTCATTGCGTCATGGTCAGTTTTATTTGACAAGAAGATTCCTGACTAATGGAAACAGTCATTGCGTAACTGGGAAATATGCAAGTGCCTCAGTGGAAGCCATTTCAATCGCCCAGTTTTCACTTTTGACGGTGGACGATGAGGAATGAGAAATGTGTTAACCCTTTTCCGCCCTCAGAACGAGAACCAATTTGTATAAATACTGCCTCACTTATAAAGTACATGAAACCCCCAAAATAGTCAATATATGTTCTTACATTTCCCTGTTCTCGTCACAAGATGGCGGACGAATGCAATACTGATTTGATTGCTATTAAGAGTGAAGGAGACATTTTAGCCAGACTGAGCTTTGTCTCACTGTTTCTAGCTCAGTCACAGTCCACAAGCAACTGCAGCATTGTCGAGTTCTAGCTCCTCTACTTGGGGGGGATTTCTGCCCAGTGTTGTGGGATTATAAATGAGTCAAACCTGGAAGCGCATCACGGTTGAGTCACGGACACACGCTACTGAGTCGCGCGCCACGGATAAACCACGCAGCGTCACAGGATGAGGATGATGACGTCGGGAGCACGTGAGTCGTCCGTGGGCTTTACTGTACAAAAAGCACAAGTCATGATGGAGTTGTTTTTATTGCTCACAAATCAAATTAAGGTTTTTTTCAGTGTCTGCGGAAGGAGATGATCTCAGGTGCTTAATGATTGATTACACACGGATCTTGACCTCACAGGGCTTTGCCCAAATGCATACTTGGTCTTAACCCTTTGTGTTCTGTTTGGCTAAAAACGACCCTTGCATTTTTAAAAAAATAAAAAAATAAAACCCAAAAGTGCAACAATACTATAAGTATTTTTTTTTTTTAAAGTAAAGTTTCTCAATTGAACCTGACCACTATATTTAAAGAAGAAAAGAAAAGAAGCTTATTTATTTTAGAGAGGTGATGTTCAGGGTTATTTTGAGGTGAAAGCATGGTGAAATATATATATTTTTTTAAAGGTAATGCTAGTGGTTGTCCCTCCATTTCTTCTTTACACTCCCACCTGCATGCACACACACACACACACACACACACACACACACGTCTACCATACACCATTCGAACCAGTATTGTTTCTATTGATCATCACTGAGATGGATTTTAAAATATATGTTAGAGGCAATGGGACACAAAACTAAGTAGTGAACAGAACACAAGAGCTAAATTCAGTAGAGTTGTTGGTTTTATATAACGTGCCGAGATGTTATGGTGATTCAATGTTGTCTGATGAAATGCTTATAGTATGTATGACTTAGTATTTCCGTCAGCACATGTCTAAAGTTGTTTTGTCCTTTGGCTTATTTTTGAATCACTGCACCCATATTGTGTAGCTATATTTACTTTTATATAGAAACACATGTAAAAGGGTGGGTTTGTCTTCTTTTTTTTTTTTTTTAATGATTGCGTCCATGGAATGTTGTGAGAATGATTTTCATATAAAATTGTAATGATTTATTGGACAATTTAACAGCATAATTGTGCGTGACGTCTCCTATTGCTCAGCTGAATAAAAACTCTATAGCAGGAAGGATATTCTAGCACTTTGCATCAGATGGCTCCAAAGCCACTGTATCACAAGACACCTGAGGTGTTTAGTTCATCCACAATTTAAATCAGATTTCCTTTACACCTCTTTAGAAGGGTTGTGCTTTAAGTGTATCAACATCCGTCTACAGTTTACTGCTTTTACAGCCGTTAACATGAAATGAGTGAAAATGCACACAGAAAGAATACACATGCTAAAATAAATCAGACATTTGACCTTATATGTACATAATGGATAAGAAATGAAGAGATTTCCTCAAAAGCGCGCGTGTGTGTGTGTCAAACCAAATAGAGGCAGAAATATGTTTTTCATTGGACCAGCCTGATGGTTCCTCATCCCAGGATGGTTCCTCATCCTGATATACTTAGGGCAGTTCTCTCTCTGGCTTGCTCACACACTCCTGTTTAGCCATCCAAACACAACGCTTGCGCACATACTGCTATTATTCTACTTCTCCAGCACAGGTAAATATTTTTCTCTTATTCTGGGCTCTTTACATTCATGTCCATGTCCTTTTAGCACACTTAAGTCAACTATCAAGCTGTTTATGGTTTGAGTCAGGCATGCTGGAGGTGCAGGGCGTTTTTGTGTTGTGATGCAATAGGATGTTTTAGTGCTTCCTTGCTGATTGGTCAGCTTTTTTTTTAAAAACACACATTTTCAACACTTATAGACACTATTAGGTTCTGTAAAAGAAAAGCGAGGATTTTTAAACCACAGTTTATGCATTTTAAAGACTTTATTTTCTTTACTTGAGTAAAAATATTTATCCAATGTATGCTAGCAATGTACACGCTATATTTTACCTCAAAACTGCAAATGATGTGACCAAACACATCAATGTTGGTATCTTTAACAGAGCAGTGTCCCTGTATTCATTAATCCATGCATGTACACTACCAGTCAAAAGTTTGGACACACTGGATTGAATATATATTTTTCATTGTCTTAAAGTCATTTTGATAAAGGCTTATAGTTGAAATTTGTTTCGAAGACAAATGTAAATAATGAGGTTAATGCCCATGTATTTATTTCTGAATCAAAATGTATTTCTTTAATTTTTTTATTTTATTTTATTTTTTACTTAAAACAAGTAGTTTTTACTTCAAATTAAATTGTTTCCCCAAACACATAGTTTTACTTAGGAGAAGCAGAACAACAAGTCGCTCTGCCTATTTGGGAAGTTTATGAAAAGCCTCCTGGGTGAAGCTCCCTCAGGTTGAGAAGATGGCTAGAGTGTGGCAAAGCTTCATCACGAACACTGTTAAGAATTTTAAAATAGTTTTGATTTGTTTAACACTTTTCTTGGTCACTGTGTTCATAGTGTTAATTATAATAAAGTCTTTATTATTCTTCTAAAATAGTAGTAAATAGTAAAACCGAAGGAAACAGGTGTGTCCAAACTTTTGATGGGTACTGTATAACGTATTAAAATGAGCACATTGATGTACACTTGTTTTGCCTTGCAGCAATCAACACCTTCTGACCAATCATAATCGAGAAGTCAACATCGCCATGGTATACAACACGCAGCTAGTAACAAGCAAAGCAGACAATTATTCAGTTAGTTTTAATCCCCTAAAACAGAAAGACTATGCATTAAAAAGCGTGTTAACTCGTACATCGTTTAGCCAATATGGACCTAAATTAAAGCTGACGTTCTGCACTTTAACCTTTTTATAGTAACTCTTTCCTTACAGATCCAATGTGCTGGAGGACTGAGCCCAAACAACAAAAATGTCACTATACAAATACTTATGGATAGTGTATATATCAGAAAAAACTGCAGTCAACTATGATGTTCTACACAATTGTTTTCAAGTATAAAACTACAATACTTTGCTGAAGTATTGTACTTTTATTAATGACGCATTAGCATTTTTTTGTCCTGTGGACTCCCCTTAGTATGTCCTAGTTGTCACTTCTTCAATGACATGTAGACATACAGCAGTTATATATATATTACGATATAATCTCATGGGAAACTTTGTTTATTCAGCTTTGGTGCTGTAATTTACTCAGCAATGTTTCCAAGCTTCTGACATGGGAGTGTGCGTGTGTGTTCCATTCAGTTCCATTCATTTTATTTTCAGCACATAGACTAAAAATGTCTGCACAATCGGTCTTGGCATTTGACCACATCATACCGCAGGGTTAAGCAGATTTTTATGGCCAATGTTATGTGATGTTATAAAGTATGACTAAAGTTCCCTGCCCTTTTCTTGAAGTGTGTTTGTGCATCTTGACTTGGTTTGAAACAATTGGAAAAGTGTATCTCCATGTGGACTTGACTCTATTGTATGGTTGTTTGCACTTTTATTACAATGGAACTGTGAATCTGATCTTTTCTAGATTTCCAGTGTTTTACTTGGCTGCTAAAAAAAACCCAACCCAACATTTTTTATTTCACTTTCTTGAAATTGATACGCATAGATATTCTTCACAGGTTTTTAGAAAGCCTCGCCTCTGAAGCCCTGTGCTATCTGCGCTAATGATCAAGCCATTTTGGTTCATGGAATCTCACCTGTCCACATAATCCATCTCCCAAACCCATAAATAACATGTGATCAGCTTATATGATCTTTTTATACATGACATAATGGCCTTTTTTTCTTTTCTTTTTTTTTTGCTTTGTGCCAAGCTCTTTGTTTTGCATTTGAATGCGTTTTGCTAATATCTAATCCCTTTTCGCCGTTTGTCTTCTGCTTATGTTTTCTATTGAGACACTTTTTATCTTAAAGTGCTAACCTTTTCTAATTTTGTATATACGCTCCTTTTCTCTTGCGTTTTACGCCGTGCCATGCACAGTATGCTCTTTTGTTTAGCTTTAATTTTACGGAAACGTGTCATATTGTAATGTTTTGCGTTGTATACCAGTGGGACTTTCTTTTATATGTTTAGGCCCTAAGCTCCAGAATAGTATTATTAAGATTTTACAGTTTTCTTATTCTATTGATCAATACTTTTTTATTGAACATTTCATCGTTGAAAATGTACCGTCCTTCGAAGCGATAAATGTCCTTTACATAGCGAGACCCCGACGCCATTCTTTGACAAGACCGTTTGTGAGTGTTACTACGATTAAGATGATTGAGTTTTTTGAATTTTTTGGCGACTATTTAAAAGGTCGGAATGATAGAAAACCTGTTGTTATTCCTTAGTTCCAGAAAAAGACCCAAACTCTACAGCTAGCGATTGAGATATTTCACTTTGTACAGTTTTTTGTTGTTGTTGTTGTTGTTGTTACTCCTCACACTGCAAGTAAATATAAAAACTTCCCCCCCAAACACTAATTTTGTTCTTTATTGATATTTTGTCCATATAGATGCACACAATTTTGATTCATTAACAAAATAACATTTGTCTGAAGTAAATCATTTGCATATTATACATTGACGAGGCTTCTCCATGTGCCATCAAATGGCGTAAATGTGTCAAACGAGACCACGTGCGAACTTCAACTCCCGTCAGCCATTGCGCACGAAACTGCGACTCGCCTTTACGACAGACGTAAAGTGTGCCGCTTTTGTTATTGTAGAACATGTGGAGTGGGCACAAAAAAAACAACAAAAAAAAGGACATTGCTTAATGTTTTATATGTGCGTATGTTTAACTGTAACATAGTCGGAGCGTTTTAGCAACTTTTCCCTCCCCGAGTCATCTGACAGGTGACTTCCTTCTTCCGTTCTCTCCTGTCAAACAAGCCGCGGTATTTATTCTCCACCGCTTCTCAGACGTAACCACGCCCCCCGCAGGCGCAGGTCGAGGGCGTGTCTAGGCCGGAGAAGCGGTGGAAAGAATAACAACGCCTTAAGGATCTCCGATCACACTTTGTTCTCGGGTTTTTTCTTCCTGCCTGTCCATCAGCCATGCAAATACCGGTCCCTCTCTCATGGGCTCTCCTAATATTTCTCATTAGTTCTCATGTGGTCGCGCTTAAACCTCGTCTGTTAGGCAGACACAGAGTGGCGAGAGGTTCCTCTCAGCAGAGAACCGTCTTCTACAAAACTTTGTATTTTGATCAGCAGGTAAGTCATCATCCCATGTTGTACATTTGAGTTTGTAGTTGGCTGTACCATGAAATCTACGTAACTGCACATGGTGTATATTTATGCAAAAGTTGCACCCATAAACATGAATTATTCTGTCAAGGCTGCCAGACTTCATGAGCTTCGTGCATCTGTACTAATGTCATTGATGCCTGCATGTCTGTAACCTGTGTACGTTTGATGTAAGACTAATAATTACAGATCATATCTGGGTCTGACCTGTTTAACTGTAAAAAAAAATTGAATGATTGAAATCACATGAGTCAGCTGGAACCAGTCAGTCACATAAGACAGTATTCAGCAAGTCCAAGCAGTGAATGTTTACTCGCAGTCTACTACTGGGTTTCCTCTACGGATTTCCTTGATTTTCTGCGCACATAATCTCTGCGCCACCGCTTCATATTGTGTACAGTCAGATTTTTCCGGTTAGCCTGTTAAGTAGAATGGCAGAGCCACTGATCCTGCGTAAAGTAGCAATCGCCGGGAACAGGTCCTGCACCTATAGGGATTTTATAGACTTAAATGGAATTTTTTAAAGCCCTTATTGGTGAATTTGAATTCCACATGTCGAGGTGACATCATGACGAGGCTTGAAGAAGCTTTGACTTTTTTTGATTAAACAAAATATACATTCACAGAATTCGCCCATCTTTCTTAGACTGATTGCATAGCTGTGCTGTCGCTCCACGGTGCGTGAGAAAGGCCGAGACGGGAAAAGCCCATCTTTATGGCAAAAACAAGCCTCCGGACTGGACTGTGAACATCATTACCTTTTGACCCCGATCAGATCGAAGGGAATTGTGTCCATTCTGCTTCTGTAGCCTCACAGTGCCAGATTCATCCGCTGAGGAAGAGGGGCCATTTCCTGAGCTTCTTACTCCTTATTGTCCTGTTTTTTTCCCCCTTCGTCAGCACTTAACGAGTTGTAATCAGTAACCTGCAGTTGTGCTTCTTCATGGGTTCTTTAGAGAGACTAATGGGTCTATGCAGGAAAGAAATGACCAAAGAAAACAGCTGTTGGTAAAGAATGCAAATTTGAAGCCTCTCAGGATTCTTAACAGTTTTTAACAATTTAGCAATTTAAAAACGTCATACGGTTTAAATTTTCTTTTAAAGCCTTTTCTGCTCAGCGTTCCTAAAGTGAACTGGCAACAAGGTTATACATTAGCCAAAGTTTATTACATTACATGTAGGGAAAAACACATCCCTTCCCAGACACCTGCAAAAACACACATGGTTCTGCTTAAAATGTTTCTTAAACAGATAGAGGTTCTGAACATTTGTTGGATGTGGACGAATGTGGAAATTATAAAGACTGTCTATGCCACATGATTATTAATCTTTCAGAATTTTCAGTGTTCCTCTTAGCAGGCTATTCAAATTTTTCTGCTGTTCTGTTTTATTGGAGGGGATTTCCAACAGGAATAGTCACAATCAAGCATCAGGTTCTTGTTTAAATTCTTCTTGCCTATCGCCATAAACTGAAAAGTAGAAGTAGTGATTAAAAAAAGCTGTGCCTGATACCATTTTGGGAACTGAAAGTGCTTGTTTTTTATTCATTTTCAGCCACACAGGCCATAAGGGAACAATAAATGGAAACGTATGAAGGAGATCTAAGAGATATAATGAAGTACTGAGATATTAGAATAATTAAGAAACACGTAATAGATTAACATTTAATCGAAAAGTGTTGCTTATATTTTAGTGGATTTTCTTTAGGACTCACATTTCTCCACTCTTAGGAATGTATTCTTGGCAAATATTGTTGTCTAAGCGTTTTTAATGACCACAAGGTGGCACCAAAGCCATTTCTTTTCACTTAATGTATGTCAAAGCATCCAGTGAGAAGAGAGACACAGTGTAGTTTGCGTTTCAATACACCGCATGATATATGTTGAAACTTGCTCATGCAAATATGTTTGTATGTATGTGGATAAATTTTACTATGAAGCCAGCATGGTCATTTTTACTATTTTCTTTGAATGGTGAATCAGAAGTTGAATTACTCTTTAGCACATATGAAACCAGTTTTTCTTTTTCGATTTAATGCATATAAAACCAGTGACTAACATTTGACACAAAGCCAGAATCTGTTTACTAGGGTAAATTTTTGGCTTTTGGAATCATTTGACTTTCATTGCCTAAGAAAAATCTCTGCCTCGTTTTTATCCAAAGGGAGGGCAAATAGTGTTAGGGGGGAAAACAACACAAAAGAGAACATTCTTTATTTATTGGGTGGGATTCAAGAAGGAGAGGACAACAGTTGAGAAGCATAGTGGCAGCACAGCATTGCAGCTTTGGGAATATACTTCAGTTCCCCCTTCTTATTTTAACTAAATGTGGAGAGATGGAATAAATAGGGATGACAGAGGACAAGTTGAGGGATTAAAAGAAAGGATGTCACAGGGCTAGTGAAGCCGGAACTAATGTGGCATCCCTGAGGCCTGGCATTGGATTTCAATACAAATTGAAGCTAATTATCCTTCCGTCCTCCCCCTGAGAATTTCCTCTTGACAGTACAGAGATGGCTCAGGGCCACATCATCAGTGAGAACACCCAGGAATAACTACATTGTGTCTCATGAGCTCTACAATGTATATGTACATGTATGCGTGTATAGATATAATATCTATATGTGTATAGATATTATAAATACAGGTTTTACTTCTCATTCCCCAATATTATATAGGTGTGTGGTGCAATGGAAGTGTGTGCATTCCTATAAAGAGCATCCATAAATACAATATGCATGTAGTATCACTATGTCCATGTCTGAATTTGTTGTTTTGCAGATCGATCACTTTGGGTTTCTGGAGAATGGCATGTTCAAGCAGAGGTACCTTGTCAATGACCAGCACTGGCATCAGAAGAACAGTCCAATTCTGTTTTACACCGGCAACGAAGGAGACGTCACATGGTTCTGTAACAACACTGTAATTATAACATTTTACGACTTCATTCTACATCATATAATATCTATGGCCTGTCTAACAGGGTTTTTAGCTTTACGGTATTCCTTAGACCATGGCTTATTTGTGCTAGTGTGTGAATATGTTTTTCGATGGAGACTACAAAGCCCTTCTGTAAGTTGCTCTGGATAAGGGCGTCTGCTAAATGCTGTAAATGTAAATGGCCTTCTAGGACTTTCCAAATATAAGATTATCATCAGTAGTGTTCAGTGCATGTGGATGTTTCCTGATTTGCCACAGGGCTTCATGTGGGACGTAGCAGAGGAAGTGGGAGCCATGCTTGTTTTTGCAGAACATCGCTACTACGGAGAATCCATGCCATTTGGAAATGAGTCTTACAGCGTAAGCCAAAATTCTTGCAATGGTGCCTAACAGTTTGATTCACTTTTGTCTCTGCTACTTCTTTTTTGGAGGAACTCGACTTGTCTCTTTCAGAATGCCAAGTACTTGAACTACCTGACATCGGAGCAGGCTCTAGCTGACTTTGCAGTGCTGATCAAGTCGCTGAAGAAGACTCTGCCAGGAGCCCAGAACAGCCCCGTCATTGCCATTGGAGGCTCCTACGGTGGAATGCTGGCCGCTTGGCTGAGGATGAAATACCCCAATGTTGTTATAGGGTGGGAAATGAATGAGTGATCTGTGTTTTAAATGGTGTTTGAATTGTAAAGAAAATTACATTTCAAATTCAAAACGACTACTTATAGGATTTTTACATTTACATTTCGTTATAGGATGTAGTTGATTGCAAGCAATAAATATGCATTTCTTACCAACACATGTCACTGTAGCTTAGCTAATTTCAGAATTTGCAGTCATTATCTTGCTACATTTTCATTGCATGTGAGAACACAGCACAAATGGAAAAGGCAGACAAAAGCAAAAACAAGAGCAATGTCAAAATCTGGAAACAGAAAACACAAAATCTTGTGGTTGTTTTCTTTCAGTGCTTTAGCTGCATCTGCTCCAATATGGCAGTTCACTGACATGGTATCCTGTGGTGACTTCTACAAAATAGTCACCCAAGACTTTGCCAGTAGCGGAATCAACTGCAGCAAAAACATCAGGAGGTCGTGGACGGCAATCAACAATGTGTCCTCAACAGGTTTGTATGGGGGTGATACTACTGAGCATTAAAAGTCTTCATCAGTCTCTTTGTGTACTCCTAATTATGCCTGATATGTAATGCTTGTGAAAATAAAATCGTCCTCAAAAAAGGAGAAAAAATCACTATTTGGTCACTATGTAGCTGATTCCTAGTCTATTAGGTCTTTACCTTATTGCATGCTTCCAAACATCAGGATTAGGTATTACATCAGGATTAAGTATTATCTAGCATTGAAAACCCTTTATTCTACAGCTGTTTGTAATGTCCTATAATTGTGATTGCTCTGTGCTGAACTGGATCTTGCCCTTACTGATTAATCACAGCTGAAGGTCTGCAGTGGCTGTCTAAGGAGTTTGGCCTGTGCTCTCCACTGAAGGAAGAGGATGTAAATGACTTCAAGGCCTGGCTCCAGGAGACCTGGGTGAACTTGGCGATGGTTGATTACCCTTACGAGGCCAACTTCCTCCAGCACCTCCCACGCTGGCCTATTAAGGTACTGTACATTGAACTTACTCTCACAAGTTGCCCTTTATAAAAACAAGACCTTTGCTTTTTAATAGAAGCAGTTGATGCTTTTGCAACACAATTAAATTAAATTTACAGAGGCTGAACGAGGTCAATGCAGACAAATCACTATTCAGGTATTACTTGGGTGATTCCTAGAGTATTAGGGCTTACTTTGCAGGGTTTTCTTTTATCAATGTCTTTGACTTTCTTAAATAAAAAAAGAGACAGAGCATGGCTCTTATAACATGACAAACAATGCCCATGAATTAGCACTTTGCTGTTGTAACTTGAACATTGCATGAGTATTTTTTACTATCTTTTTAAGCTTTAAAAAAAAAAAATCTATGACAAAAAATATAGCAGTCTTGCTTTTTGCTGAGGAACCAGTTTCTCAGAAGAACTCGAAACACATACAAAACACACACATACACACAGTGGGTAATTTAAAAGATAGTGGAATTCTATGTAGCTATCTTTTAAAGTGCAGATTAAACAGTCTCTCCATGCTGCTGTAGAGCAATAGTAGAATTGATTCTTCTACTATTGTAAAGCGCCTGAAGCGAGACCCTCATTAATGTTGTCCCAAAGAAATCACTTGTGCTGATAAAGCACAAGTCTTTGTGTAATTGCTTGTTTATCTCAGAAGTAGCATAAATATTCATAAGATGCTAGGGATGAATTGTCTTTTCTCTTTGATCAGATGCTATTAGGTGTTCTCCATTCGTTTACTTCTCTTTTACCACTAAGCTTCATATTGGCAAATGTGTTCCGCATTGCTTAGTGCCATCTATGGACTGAAAAAATATTTTGATAGCACTAAGTGCCTGTGGGAATGGGAACATGGTGAGAGTTATCATCGTATTGAAATGGGATTGGAAGTACCAACTGTGAAATGAAAAAATGCATAGTTTTTGATTAAAGCATACTTCTTGTACCTATATCCCTCTTTTGCTAATTCTTGCTATGGTAGTGATTAATGGGAAAAACCTAGTCCGCTCACCATTGGGTTGCTTTTACGTGATTGCTATAGAAGTGTAATTGTATTTACTGAAATGTAACATACTGAATATATATTAAATGGCAAACTATTTTGCAATGAAGACTATGTTGTTCTTGGTCTATATGTGAAATGTTTAAACCAAGCTCCAAAATGGTGTGACCAAAAACTATTTTTGCTACCTCCTGTTACCCAGTTGATATCTACTCTAGCTGTTCATTATTTAAAAAAAAAGAACAATAATAATAACAACATTATTATAAAAACATGCAATTCAAATAATGGCATTACATTTCAAAAAGGGTAGCACTATTACCACTTTGCAAGTGTCATATCTGTATTTAATCTCTTGTTGGTCTGACAAAGTGAAAGTGGTAATTGTTGAGCATTTTTACCCAAATCTGATAATGTATGCAACCCCTATGGGTATTTAAAGTGGTTTAGACAGTGGGACAGAGATGGGCCCTTTTAATGACGACGCTAATGTGATTATGTGAGCAACTGTGAGAAAGGGGCATTGAGGGCTTAGAGGAGGAAAATCTGTTGGTGGAGATGAATGTATAAGCCTAATCCCATCTGAAAAGTAGAGAGAGGATGCTTTAGAGAACTTCTGCATTTTTTGTCATGGTATAAGCCTTAGCTTAGACATGTCTGTAGCCTACCTCGTGCACAGACCACCTCCTCTTTTAGGTGTCTAACAAAAGCCTTAGCAACAAACTCCATGCTAAGGCAACTCTATTTGAACTTTTTAGTCAGTGAACACCCAGGCACTGGCGCATCGTGATGGCAGCAAAATCCTGAAGTCATCACTTACCTATCAAACAAAAACCTTCGTAGACTGCAGCATAATTATTGCACTGGTTGTTTTTCAGCCAGGTATCAGGCAAATGATTAGCTTCCTCAGATAGAACTATTCTCTTTTGGGTTCTTTGTTTGCCTTGTCCTTGTCCATCTTGGGACTTGGGATTCTTTGTGCTAACCAACAATAAATTAGACTAAAGCTAAATTCCCTTCCACACAATTTCACTTGCAAATCAGACAATGTTTCCACACCAAAATGCTTTACATACTCAAAAGAAAGCATATGGATTGTTTTCTGACGCTGTCATTAAGCTTCTATTTCTAGTTGAGACGCAAAATGAACTTTGTCATGTAAAAGCAATTTATGATTTCTGAAAATTATTTTACCTTAAGATTAGGAGTTTGAGATCATTTACTTATCAAACTGGACCAAGGACCAACTTTTTCATGTTTCGCTTTCAACTGTATTAAATTAGCACAACTGTTTTATCATAGATTTTTCTTATTATCATTATAGATGTATATTATTTTTTTCATTCAAATAAGTGATATCAAAAATTCAGAAAATAATTTTTTTTAGTTGAACAGTCTACAGTTACACTATTTATATGAGGAAGGATGTAACACTTTTTAAGGGTGTCATACCTCATATACCTCCATATGCTGTCATTCTAAATGTGGTTAGGGCAATATGGTGACCCACTTGCAAATTCGTAACCATTCGCCTGACTCTATACGAATGAAAAATGATTGGTTGGGGTTAGGGCCTTTCGTACCTTTTCATATGACTTGGTTCATATGAACATTGCACTCGCTTGTTTGAATTTGTAAGACTTTATCATAAGATCAAGTTTGATTAGGAAGCATAATGTATTTTGTGGTGTGTAACAGCAAGCCCTAGGTTAATCTCTAGAGTACTAGTATTTTCTTAATGTCTTTTGACACATGGCTTGTATTATTTCTCTTCAAATACTGTTACACTGGTAGCATGTGCACCTTTCATGTAATTTAATTTGGATTTTCAGGTTGTCTGCACACACCTTTGGTTTGATACTGATGTGCCGGACAAGCAGCTGTTACATGGCATCTCGCAGGCAGTGAGAGTGTACTACAACTACACAGGAAGTGCTGTTTGTCTCAACACGTCCGAGACTGCTACTGGAAATCTGGGAATCAGGGGTTGGTTTTACCAGGTAGAATCTCAATCGTTGAGTATGTTAACATTCTCTTATCAGTATATTTAATGTGTGTTGTACATGTACTGATATGAGCTAACCATAATGAAAACTTCCTTTTCTTGAGTCGTATGTGTCTGTAAGATTTTTTTCCCCATTTTTTTTGTGGCAGTCTTGCACAGAAATGGTGATGCCCATGTGTACAGATGGTATTCAAGACATGTTTGAGCCCGAAGCATGGAACTTCCAGGCATTCTCTGATGAGTGCTATGCTCTGTTTGGGGTACGGCCACGTGAGGACTGGGCTGATACTGTGTATGGTGGGAAGCACATTAGCTCCCACAGTAACATCATCTTTAGGTAATTACTGCGTCAAACTTCAGCTACTACACTTGTGTCAGAAAGGGAAGTATTGAATTATTGGCCTGTTGGGCCGAATTTAGGGTAAGGCTTCAAGTTCTTTATTTTGAGGTTTTTTTTGTTTTGTTTTTACCCAAAATGTGCTCAACTAGGTAAAAGCAGCATTTGATAATAATTTAGCACTTTGGTTTGTATGCTGATCTGCAAAACATGAACAAGAGAAACATCCCTTTTATATATTCGCTTGTACATATTCTCTGTTAGTGCCTGAATGAAATTAAACTGGATGTATAAATATGACCAGTAATGTTGATATGAGCCTCTCATATGATGTGTTCTTTTCACTCTTATTCCAGTAATGGAGGCCTTGACCCCTGGATGAGTGGTGGCGTGACTAAGAGTCTCTCCGACTCTCTGGTAGCCATTGTGATTCCGGATGGCGCCCACCACCTTGACTTGCGCTTCAACAACGAGTATGACCCACAGTCTGTTGTTCTTGCTCGGGCACTGGAGGTGAAGTACTTTAAGCAGTGGATCAAACAGAACACAAGTGCACGATAACCACTCGGGACAGTAGATATAGACTGACTAGGACATGGCCTAGTTGAACTAGAAGTCTTTTTTTCTTTTTTTCTTTTTTACTTTAAGGTTATGAACAGGAAGTGCTGTGCACCAAATAATTTTTTTTACTAAACCTGACCAAAGAAGGTGTTTGTATGTAATAAGACATTTTAAAATTATATTTCTCTTTTTTTTATTTTATATATATATATAGCTGTTTTGGAATTACCTGGCTGAGTAAGTTTTTGTCAAATCATTTAAATAATTTTATGACCCATCTTTAGTTATCTGTGTTAGCGTCAGATCAAGCAGAACCCAGCATTTCGTGATTTCACGGTGTGCTTAATTATATCTGTTGTACGTTTTTATTGTCCAATGTAAAAAATCCAAAATATTCCTGATTTGGTATGAAAGAAAGATCCAACCGCAATGTCCCGTTTCCTGCTCTTCCTCAGCCAATGCTCCTGTGTGATTTAATGAAAATGCCACGAAAGACATTGAGCAATAAAGTGGCTAGTGGGAGGCTAGTAGTGTAAAGCACAGAGCCCATGCACCATGCAGTCTGAGCCACAGGACTCCCTCAGACTCCCATTCATTCACTGGCAACTCCAACCTCTCTGAATTGCTGTACCTTGACATCCCTTCATCTACGGCAAGCTGCCCCCTGCTAGTAGGATTATTAATACTACAGCCGGAGTGCAGAGGTGCATTTGGGCTTGATGGTGAGCTGGGGTTGAGGGGTGAGGCTTTGGGGACAAAGTGATGGGATGATGTGATAAATGATGATCAACCATTGTTAAAAGTTCACAAGAACGGTAGCTCCTGGTAGGGATCTAGTTAAATCCCTACTAGGGCTGTAGTGTATACTTGTTCTAACTATGCATCACAACACTTGATTTTATTCAATTCAATTCAGTAAAGCTTTTCTGGCATCACTGTGCAAACTACAATATCGCCAGTATTGATTTAACTAACCAATTTGATAAAAACGTGAGCTTCAGTGGATCCAGTGTAATATCAGAGATGTATGTCATATATCATTATATATTGTATTAAGTTGATTACTTGGTACACACTTTAAAATCCTTAATGCAGGACTGCCAGCTAAGCAAGGCTCGTGCTGTTTCATTCTTTGTTTCATTCTTTGTTTCATTCTTTGTTTCAACTCTTTATGGAGACTTCAAGTAATGTGTAGGTAGAGATAAACAAAACAATTTTTCTCCTGGACACAACGAAGCATGATCTTTCACTTTTTCCCTGTGGACACAAAAATAAACAAAAATGGGTGGTGAGGCAGCCAATAATGTGGTCCATATCTCACGTTTCACAGGACTGACATTAATTTTAGCATCCTTTCTTCTCTCCTGACACGTCCATCAATCAAATTTGTTATTAGTATTCTGCTGACCCTTGGGGTGTAGACCTGTCTATGTCACTGCTAATGCAGACCACACACTAGTGAGAAGAGATTAGGTGTGTGTGTGTGTGTGTGTGTGTGTGTGTGTGTGTGTGTGTGTGTGTGGGGGTGTGTGGGTGGGTGTGTGTGTACTTT
>JAOUQW010000047.1:14009776-14022419 GCA_028565825.1 Olivaichthys viedmensis | reverse complement strand
TCTAGATCTACATCTGGATTTCTGTAAAGCTGCTTTGTGACAATGTCTATTGTTAAAAGTGCTATACAAATAAAATTGAATTGAATTGAACTTATACATTTGTATAATAATGCTGAATTAAATCACCTTTGCTTCATTGTGCACACATTGAATTGTCGCAGCAGGCTGTTCAGGTCTCTGGTCCAGTTGTTTGATGAGAGAGAACACTGCAGCTGGTCCAGGCTTCCATCTGCCTAAAGGTCACTGTTACAGAGAGTGGCTCAATGAGCCAGAACTACAGCTATGGTGCAACTCAGACCTCCATTCAAAGTTCACTTGGTGCTGATTTACCTTGAAGGCCTACTTCATGTTAAGATCTCTCTCTTTCTTTCTCTCTCTGACACACACATACACTAACACACACACACACACACACACACACACACACGCACACACGCTTACATGCACTAATAAGGCCCTTCAGCTCATCTCCCAAACTAATGCTGATTCCCAGCCAAAGGTGCTGTCATGCGCCACTACACACTGGCTCAAAGTGTAGAGGAGCCTTCCCCAGATCTGTCTGAGCCTGGCACCTGTCATAGTATGTTTATGTCCTTGGCCTTATATTGAGCCTGCTTTTTCTGTATCTGCTGACAGTGTCTTTGCTCTGCTGCTCACTATTATAACATGAGCCAAGGCAGCAAGTGCTGGCCTCGGTGAGAGCTCAGCCTTTAACCTCTGCAATAAAAGGAGGCATCAGTATTCAAACGGCCAGGTACTTGGCCTGTATTGAGCTATAGGCTCAGTCTTCCGTCACTGTCAGTCTCCTCCACTGCATCACCACAACTCAGTACGGACTCGTAAAT
The DNA here is from genome assembly GCA_028565825.1 of Olivaichthys viedmensis. Lineage (NCBI taxonomy): Eukaryota > Metazoa > Chordata > Actinopteri > Siluriformes > Diplomystidae > Olivaichthys > Olivaichthys viedmensis. Next base: position 14,021,574 of record JAOUQW010000047.1, on the reverse strand, counting down.
ACCTCTATAATAACAGGGCCTGTCCCCTGGGAAGATTTTCTCTCTTTTTCTCCCCTTTCTCTCCCCTTTTTCTTTTCTCTAAATGAAAGAACCTAAGTGAGGAGGATTTAACCAGAGACAGATGCCAACCAGAGCCTTCTCTAAAATATATGGTAAAAATACAAATATTAAATAGGTTATTGCAGATAATGGAGCAGACAAATTCAATGCTGCCAAGGTGAACTGTATTGGTCCACTGTATTTTATTCCATAAGAAAAGAAAAACAAATTAGTCAAACAAATCATTAGACTAACAAATTAGTCAAAAAAAGTGCATGTATAATTATCATCAAATACAAATCTATGTGGTCAATGCATCCTTGATACAGGAAGGATTAACTGACAGGATCAGAATCTTTTCAGCTAAATAAATTCTCTTTCTTTTGTATCAAGCAAACATATCTGATGCTGACCTAGTACAATTTGTTTTTGTATATGTTACTTATTCATGTGGTGCTGAAATTCTTAATTTAGCCAGTCTTTTCCTATTCATTAATCGCTGTCCACAGCAGCTGTCATCAGCGTCTGGGGCATGTTGTAAAGAAGAGCAGAAATGCTAAAGGGAAATCGCCTCTGCAGTCAGCACTGACTGTATCGTTTCCCATATCTCTCTTTTGAAAATAAGAATTCTTGTAGTAGGCTGTTTGTGTCTCTGATGCGGTCTCTGTCTGAGAGAGAACACTGCAGCTGGTCCAGGCTTCCATCTTCCTAAAGGTCAGCGTTATGGAGAGTGGAACAATGAGTCCAAACAGCTATGGAGCTCAGACCTCCATTCAAAGCTGGAGGAGTCAGTCATTAGAACACACAGTTCTGGCTGGATCCAGGTGTACAGGAGTTATTTCCATCCACTCAGGTCCTACATAATTGATAATTGAGTGAGAATGAAATAATGAAATAATTATTTCTGGTCTTTAATATATTTAGTTATTACAGACCATGCAACCTTGTTTGAGTGGATGTAATTTTGTGAATACTCAATTACAGTCAAATGTTCCTTGAGAATAAATGTTTACTCGACACCAGGACATTTACACACTGGATTGATCTTTTTGACATTTAAAGCATGTGATTTGTTGTTGTTTCATAAGCGCTTGTTGCCACACCACCGTGCATTATAATCAGACTGCTGTTGCTCTCACAACTGCTCTAAGTGCAGGGGAGGAGTGTAAGTAGATTCAGAGTGAGTCGAGTGAGTGGGTTGGAGTAATTGCACTAATTATATGACCGGCAGCAATGCAGCAAGGCAAAGCGACCATCAGCCTCCCTTCCATCCTGCTCCCTACAGGAAGCGTGAAAAAAGTGATGTCACACAACAGCACTGAGATATGATCTAATCTCAGATAAAGAGGTCTTACAGTATTTATCAACATTATCATCACCTTCTCCTCCCTGAAAGCAGCATTGGTACAATACAGCCATCAAATTTCCCCTGGAAAATCCTCTGTGAGGGAAGAGAGTGATTTGTGAGCCATGTGTAGGAAGATAAGAAATGGCTTTCATGGCTCAGTTTGACTTCCACCTGTCTCTATTGCCTTGCACTGCTTTTGCTGAGCCCAGTATTTTCTTTGGGCTCTAAACCAAAAATGGTAGCTCTTCATCTGGAGATCCCTTACATAAGAACTTCAATACCTTATGAAGCACTACACAAGCTTTTTAGCAATGCTACACTATTAGTCACTAACAGTTTGGCATGGGAACATTATTCTTCCAGTCTTTTAGTTTTCCTTTTTTTTAAAATAAATTTAGCCTAATCAGTGCCAGTGCATTGATATGGCTATTAGTTAGAGATAATGAATCTGCTTGTAATATATCTGTAAGAGATGTCCTTATTGGCTTGAACAAAATGTTCAAGACACAAGTTGAAACTTTTTTTCCCTTCATTTTTTCCATGTTAAAAATTTACCTTTTCAATTTAAGCATCACAGGCTGCAGGCAAAGGCAATCACAAAGAGGCTCTAATGAGAGTGAAAAGCAGGTTTCAGCCCAGCAAGTGATGACGCTGATGGCAAACGAGGAATAACTGATTTAATGAGTGTCATCGTTCAGTGGCAACAAGAGATGTAGCTTTTTCTTTTATCTTCTTTCATCTGCATTGGCCCAATTATTCTCATTTCACATACAACATGATCTTTTATTACAAATACTTTCTTAATCTTATTTTATTGCTTTTCTCAGTACACAAATGTAATACATTTTTTAATCACAGGTTTTGCATTTAGGGGACATATATTATTAAAATGGTCAAACCCTAGTGTGAATATAACATAACTTCTAGTTCTTCTTTTGCTTCTGTAACCTACAGCACTGATGATGCTTCAGTGATTCAATTTGCTTCATTTTCCATTTCTGCTGCACTTGACCACATCATGCATTTCCAGTCTAGGAACAGTTAAACCAAGGTGTAATTTTTTGAGTCCCTAACCTTTAAAAAAGCCAAAATTGGAAAAGCAGGTTTTGATCATTGACTGAAACAAAAGAATTATTATTCAAAAGGGCTGATAAAAATAAAATGACTTGCTGAATCTCTGAAGAGGAACAGCGCACATATGAACCACTGGAGGAGAAATTGGACTAAATTTTATGCATTAATGCAAATTATGATGAATAGCAAATTAGCTACAATCAAGATCTCATTCCAAGGAAGAGAAGTTATATTTTTTGTTCAGATACCTTCCAACACCTGAAGGAGAGCTATCAATGTTACGACTCATTATTACACTTAACGTTCAGTATTGTTCCTTATAAAATGTGGTCATCAAACATGAGCTTTTTTTTTTTTTTTTTACTGTTTTTGTGGTTTGTTGGCATGACCTACGCAACACAGGCATTCTAAAACAGGACACTCTGTTGTCTGGACTTTAAACCAAATTTGTTACTCCAGAATCAAAACCAAATCTTAATATTTGTGCTTAAACCAGCTACAAAAGCACAATATATCCAGTCAACTTCAGAATTATTGGCGCCGTTCAAAACAATGCGTAAAAAGTCTTGTATAAAACAAACATTACACACAATAATTCAAAATTTTTCACATTAACCTCTGTCAGGAGGTTAAGGCTTGGCCGTAGATGGGTCTCTCAACGAGATAATGACCCCAAACATACATCTGAATCAATACAGAAATGGTTGTGGGAACACAAAATCAATGTTTTGCAATGACATCCCAGTATCTGGATTTGAAAACCTGCGGTCTGTTGAAGAGGGCATCCACATGCGCAAACTTAAGAATATAAAGGAGTTTAATATGTTCTGCATGGAGGAGTGTCCAAGATCCTTCCACAAGTGTCTCCAACCATGTTAGATAATTGCAGAATGGTGCACAGTGCTTTTATTTTCTCCATGGGAGACTATATACTATTTGTAATGGTGCCGATAATTTTGTTTATTTATAATTTAAGTTTGAAAAACTATTGTGGTAAAATAATACTATAAAGTGCCCCCTAATTTTCATGAAGGGTGCCAATAATTCTGGCGTTGACTGTAGTCTTGGACAAACAAATTACTTCACCGATTAGAAGTGGACAAGGTTCTTCAGTCTCAATCTGTTTCTTCTGTGGGTGAAAGCATACCCAGCACACAACAGATTACCATAGGAAGCCTCTTATTGCTTTAGTACTCTACAGCTGGAAACCTGCATTAAAGTTCAGTAGAATGTTATGTAAAACAAAATTAAGCATATACTGTATATTTTTATATCTATTTCACAAAGCTATGATGTGCAGAATGTAATCACCATGAGGCTTATTTGCTACAAAAAGCAATAAAAGTTCAATATAGCAGTGCAGTGTTTCAAGAGTGAGACACTAAAAAGCAGACATTTATACGCCGGCTGGATTTTTATTTCATTTCATTTCATCCTATAATCACTCTAACGACTAAGTTTGATTAAATCCTAACACCCAATTTGGAGCTTTTGTGTACTCCCAAGTCATCAGGTTTGTCAGTGTATTGAGATTTATTAGACTCGTTATAATATAAGGTGGTTGACAAATTTATTTAATACATTTTCTCCTTTATTTGCTTATATATATATATTTTTTTTACAATTCTCCTTAATAATAAGTGCATCTACATTCAAGCTGCAAACTATAGTAAACCCATGGAACCCAGAAAATGTGCTTGCTTCTTTAACACATTGAAATATAATTACTCTTTGAAAAGCCATTAGTGTCTGTCAAACCTCTTCTCAAAGCAAAGATGACAGATAAAGTGTGCCAAATATCACCTTCGGTTTGTTGTTGTGTGTGTGTTAACCATGCATCTGCATTTTCTCTTCCTGTTCCCACTGTTAAGGTACACTGATGTGATAAATATATTCATGGAACAGTGTGTGTGTGTGTGTGTGTGTGTGTGTGTGTGTGTGTGTGAGTGAGAGAGAGAGAGAGTGTCATGCGGCAGAAAACAGCAGCAGGTCACTGTGAAATGAGTTCAGAATCGTGGTGCCGATGCCACAACCGTAATGTCATTGAAATTTCTGGTTGAATAAACAGGTCTGTTTTGAAAAGCATGCACTATTTTATCTACTTTGAATCTTATTTATGTTGCGATAGGGATAAAACAGAAAGATCTGGCATTAAACATTTGATCAAAGAGATTTAGTTTCTTGGTGTGACATTCCACAGAGGCAGGCCAACTCCATTTAAATGGAGGCTACCATATCACCTCTTGAAAATGAGTAGAGGAGTAAGACGTAGTTATATTTCACAGCTGATTCAAGTCTGCTCTGCCTTCAAATACTGTTTTTCACACACCATCACTGACTTCACAACTCAGAAATGTGCATAAACTACGTCAATGATCAATTTAAATTCAAACTATGTATACAGTCATACTGGCTTGCTAAGCAGTTACTACCTATGTCACCTGTCATGTACAGGTGGAGTAGTTTGCTAAACCAAATTTAAACATAGCAAGTCAAATGCTATAATATTTAAAATATTCATAATTTTATTGATCCTACATGGTACATGGAACCAACATGGTAGCAAGCAAATTTGTAACAATCCATACAACTCAATTTTAATAAAAACCTACGAAAGCTTAGGTTAGGGTTAACGTTCGTACGTCTTCTTACGACTTCATTTGGATGAAATCCAGCCACATCACCTTTACTCGTTTGAATTTGTACACTCAAATCTAGAACCCAGGTCCTTTGGCTTGTCTGTCTGGGGGAACCCTTAAACGTTCTATGTAGAACCCTACAACAGAGGATTTCCCTATTACCAAGGCTTCCAAGTACAACTCCTTTAGAAACTAAGGACCTTTAACTATTCAAAGAACCCTTAAGGAATTTGTAATGATATCAGGTTTATATGAACAGTTTCATTTGCCATTTTTGTGCTATTTGGAAAAGGAAATCGCATCAGATTTCAGTGCCTTTGGGGCAAATACTTTTAGTGATCATTCTGGACTAACAAACCTCAGTTGAAATAATATATTATTGGAATGGTCCTTAAGATGGTGACAGGGATTCCCGCAAGTGGAGATAGCAAAGGCAAATCAACAAAGGCATGATAAAACAGTGTGCAATGATGTAGTATAGAGCTGGACAGGATTACAGTGTTCGCCTACAGTGTAAAGTTTTTGCAAATGATTATTGATATTACTTTACAGTATACAATACTGTATATAGTGTATCCTGTGTTATTTTAAGTGGGGTTTTTTTATGTTGCGATATAATTAGACCGTTATGTGTGTATCCATTGGCAACTCTAGTGACATGTACTCTTCAAATGTGTAATAAAACCAAACAAAAATGTCTGTAATCCCACTTCACCACTTCACCACAATTGTCAGAACTCCTATCATCTCTTTATTATTTCTTACACACTAATATTGCTACCAAAAAGCTATGATTGTATGCGTAACAATAGTTGTTAATAATAATAACAATAATTGTATTATGTAAACAAGATCATGCTAACTGTTTCCAATTTTTGGGTGACGTTTTTCTTTAAGGGTGGCCCAGTGTGAGAAAAAGAGCTGCCCTGGAACCCATAAAGACCAATACAGTAGCTTCTCATCAGATTTCATATCAAATCACATTCAAATTCCCCCCTGCTGGGATGGTAGAGTGTTACATTTGTCTCCTGCAGTTAGATGGACTGAGCGTTGTGTAGGTGATTGCCCTCATAAATGCAGTTATTCATTTCTGCATATGGTACAGTATGATTTTAGCCAATGGCGCAATGATAATGGACAGTGTGGTCCATTCTTCCCTCACAAGAAGCAGCAGGTACTTTAGTGACAACCTAAAAAACCAGACACACTTCAAATTGATCAGACCTATGATAGAAAATGGTAATAATGATCATTTTTATGTTCTCATTTCACAACTGATGATGCAAATTGAGGTTCATTTTGACAGTGTAATTATGTTAAAATATGGACTGTGATTTTAAAGCATTATTACACTAGAGACACATATTTTTATTTCTTCACCACTGTTTTTGCAATGATAATGGAATATGCAGGAATTCAGACATTAACCATATTAGTAGAGTTTCTATGAAAATCTAAATGATCATTTTGTATTCTGCGTGTGTTTTTTGCTCAGTGAAACAGTAGATCTAAATTTATGAGCTTTCATTGTGGCTAGCTTGTTGCAGATGTAGCGGCTCAGTGGCTAAATGACCTTTGTACTAACGTAATAAATTTGCTTCAGATGAATGAATAATTTTCATATTAAAACCAGGGCAATAATTGCAGGCCTCTACCCAGACTATGGAATCGATTGGGAACGAGATTATTAATAATTGTGCCATGTTAACCATTTGTTAACCAAGTCTCATTTAATATTGGTTAATGGGAACAAGCTCTGGCAAGCTTAAAAGCCTTTTGTGTAAGATTTGATTAAAACATTGACATATTAAACCTGTCCCCTTTACAAAACTCTCACAACAAAATGACTGCTTTCTCTGAGAATAATTTCCTCTCCTAACTCATTTCATGAATATAGACAGACATTAGTCACATGACAGAGAGAATAAATGCTTACATCTTTTTTGAAGCAGCAATAAGAGGCAGCAGATCAGTGGCCCTGTCTGACCTTATGCCAGAGAGAAATGAGGCAGAAGGCTCTGAACCTAAAATGGCACTTGGCAGTGTTAGATTGATTGAAAGTGACCCTCTGTTGACAGCACAGGGATGAGATCAATATCTTCATCCTGGCTAACATATGGAAGGTAGTTCTCATGCAAAGTTTCAACCAGGAGTGATTAGTGCTGGTTCAGCTGGAGGCTGCAGCACAGGAGACCAGAGTAACACATGGACAGAAAGCACACCTGTTTTAACACTTTCATTAAAGGACTACTTCAGCCATGAAATGCCAATGCAGCTAACAGTCAATAAAGCTAGTGGAGAGCAATTAGCTGGATCTAGTTTGTGTAGCACTAACTGGCTTCTCCTAGCATTTATTCATTATTAGTGATGTGAGTATTTGTGGATGAAGTATTGCTTGAAAGCATCTGTTTGTCAGGCCTGTGTTCTCAACTGCCATTGCTCGCTTATGATTTATAAGCAACTAATCAATTACAAATACTCGTCCCTCTGTTAAAGCTTCATTTGCCAAATCTTTAAGTGAATATATTGCGGATTTTGCTTGTAAGACATTAGATCATGTGGTAATAGGCCTGTTGGTGCGCTCTCTTATAGGCCATCTCAATTCTGAGGCTACATCAGATCACTGACAGGTCAAACATCGTACATCCTTCCAAATGGGATTTGTTTTACTGATTTGTCATTAGATCATAAAGAGAATTAGGCAGTTGTGAAAGAAGTCCACCCAGATCAAGTAACATAAGATTGCGCACCGTACAGAGATCTAAGCTGCAGATCTTCAGCTTTAAAGGGCAGTGGAATGCATTTCCAGCAATGCTACATAGATACAGTACTTCAGATATTCACTGATAGCAAAAAAGGGGGGATTTCTGTGCACAGCTTTGCCACTCCTATGGTCACATGTCCCTTCTAGATAAGCAACAGGGTCTGCCAGATATAATTCATACCTTCCACCAGCACAGTAAAGCTGATTGAGCTACAGGCTACAGTTCACCCCCAAATCCTCAGTCATGACAAACTCCTGATAGGAAAGCCACATGCAGCAGTCACGTTGGACATTATGGCTTAAAGGTTTAGCCACTAAACACAACAAATACTGCAGTTCACATTTTCCAAAACTAAACTGGTCTATGCAAGGAGTTGTGAATGTGGGTTGAGAAATATGTACGTTTATAATAGTGATTGGTCCTTTGGATATATCCCTGAGGAATAGCACTGACAGTAAAACATTGTTTCTATTTTCACTTTGCCTTTTATCATATCTAGCAAAATATACACAAATTAAGCATTACATTCTGAGACCCATCTTATTCCTTATGTTAAATTATATACTATTTAGTGCTAATTGAGTTGCCAGTGACTGACAGTCCATTTTTAACCTGTGTAGACAGTGGCACCAAGAATTAATTAATCATTATTTGATTCCTATCACTCCTTCAGTTTACGCATTGCTACACCTACCTCTTTTGTACCCAAGGTTAATAGTATGATTATACTCCAGCAAGTTGAAAATGCAAGTAATTAAATGACACAGAAAAGGCCCATTCATCACAGCCAGACTGTCAAGAGTCAATGAGGAGTCTTTCTAGTGCACTGGTAGACAGCATACAGACACAGATGGAGATGTGCATCCATGTGTGTGTGCACACAATATTCAGAATGCAGATCTAGGCTAGGCCCTGAGAGTCTTGTAAAAGGCAGTATTGGATAGACTTATGGCCTAGATACTTCTATATTCTTTACAGAAAGGAAAATAATTGCAGGATAAAAAAAATCAACCATGATGCTCCTATTCATGCTTAAATTCAATTTGCAATCCAATCCATTCTTGTCTGGTGGCTTATGAAAGGCAACATATTTTATTATAGTCATTGAGAATACATTGGGCTGCAATACTGAAATGAAACTATTCCTATCATCACACATCAAAAGGAAAGCAGGCTGCATCAATAGGTGGTCGATTTCATTTTAAATCTAATCTCCAGTGGTTATGGAGCTGATTAGAAATAAGTAGCCAAGGCAATTGGCTTCATAATTTATGTTTTTATCTGCAGCAAGCGGTACTAGTGGTGTCTATTGTGTCTGCATAGATGGCAGAAATATAGATATGCATGCCATAGTGATACAGTTCAGGTATTTCAGCAGTTGTATAGGTATGGGAATTTCAATCCAGTAAGGGTCATTAAGGAAATGCAGTGGCAAGCCAGTTGATATGTCTTCCGTAATGTTAATAATCAAGTGATGTCAGTAATATCAGCTCCACAGAGCATCCCATCAGCAATTTGACCAGCTGGGCTTTATTACCCACGTCTGCGGTAATCATGCATTATCTTGTCTTTTCCATTGCCTTGCTCTTATGCCGGCCGTCAATGTCAACAGGGGACGCTGTATGCTTTTTATTATTTTAAATCATTGCCCTTAGGGTGAAGTGAAGTGGCTACAGAATTACAAACATTGTCTCAGGTCAGGTGTAAACACTCACTCAGAGCTATGTTTATGTTAATAATGAGTTGTCTCCATAAATCCAACAGACTGTTTGTTGAACTTTGTGCCCATCTGCTGCTTTGGAATGTGTGAGTAAGTAACAAGCTTCTCAAGTGTTTGTAAAATAGTCTCTTTTTTTTTTTTGCAAAACTTTTTATACAGTATCCATTATTAGGCTCTGATTATGCACTCTTTACACGCTTATACAAACCCTTTGTGACATGGTGTGTATGTGTCAGTTTAGTTTCAGACTTTTCACTGAAACTGAAATTCTGCCAACCATCTTAACCATCATAGATGTTATGACCCCATGGGCGTATTTTCTTGTTACGCCCAGGACGTAACAAAAATCTCAGTATATTTGGAGTGACGGTTAAATGTAAAGATAATTTGTGGCTTTTGAGACAGGGAAGCAGAGGCAAGAGAACAGGTTCAGTTCACATTTCCTAATACACCTAGCACATACAACCAACATACATAACACCATAGCATGAAACATTATACAGCTGATATATATCTATGGTAAGGGATAGGTTACGCTAACTAGCCTAACCTAGTCTTACCAAACAAAAGTACAAGGTGTGGCATACACACAGTTATAGAGTGTCTAACAATGTATCTTTCTGCATGTATAATGTTTGTGCACACACATCCCACCTAGTGTTTTTTCCTGGAAATAAGGAGAACATGACAAAACGGTAATGCAAGTAATACAAGACCAGATGTGTTTCCTAAGCAGGTTATACATAGAAGTTTCCCTTATTTCACTATTTCAAAATAATCAGCTGTACAGCCCTTAACAAATTTTTCATCAGATACTCAAAGCAACACTTGGCCTTCGAGTTACTGCAACAGCATTGACGCAGTGTGACATCAATTCTGAGGTGATGGGAAAATATAAAAAACGAATAATAATTTTCCCATATATAATTCATGTTAATAGTGTTTATTTTATGGATGCAGCAAATGGCTATTGTGTTATTAAATGGCAATATAATTATTCCTGCAGTATTAACATGAGAATTCACCACTCTCTTTTGTTGCACCCTAAAAATCTAAATAGGCACTCTGTCAGGCACTGATTAACGGATGTCTTGCTTTATAATTAAAAGATTTAAAGAATTTAAAAAAATAAAAGTGCATTGCTTTCAGAATTTCTGTAAGAAAACAAATGTATCTGCAATGGCCTGTGTTATTTAATAGGTTGACTTGAACATGTATGAAAAATTACTTACTGGTGCAAATAAGTTTATATACAGTGTTGTATTTCCTCTTGTATTAAGATTAGAGAGCTTCACAGTACTGCATAAAATGTAATTACACATTTTTAATAATTATTAATTTGGCACTTTTTTTTGATGACATATTTGAAAACAGTCCTACATGATGAAAATCTGCACAATGGGACACTACGGCCCTAAACTTAGATTAAAGGGATTTTTTTCCAATTGCAAACATTGCTCTTTGCAATAGTTCCACTTAATGGAATGGTTGCCTTTCTGATGAAAGAGCGTTTGGATGTCTACCTGAAGCATCACCATCATCATTAAAAGCGAGTTAGTGAGTCATTGAGAAAGAGTGAAGTAGGCCTACTTAAAACCCTGCTTCACTGCTCTGCAGTAAAATATTGCGTGGAGCTAATTCTTGCATTTACTGATTTTTTTTGTTTAAACACAAGTTTTCTCATTACCATTATCACAGTGTTAATACACGTTTTATTACAATCTCCATGGGAATACCATAAAGCCTATTCCCATTTTCATTGTCTCTATGGGAAGATTTTGTAATTTTATCCTCATACCTGCAAATACAAATAGAAAATTGTGGTATTACCACTGTCCCCATTTCCATTCAGTGCTTTAATTTAGCTTAAAGTTAAAAAGTTATTAAAGTTACACTTTAGGATGAAGTATGAATTATTTACCGCCTGTGTCTCTGAACACCTAGAAGCTTACACTCAGTATCTAGTGGATACATCTGTGACAGTACAGGAACATCATGAAAGAAAACACTCTGTATGTTGCTATAGTTTATTCAGGGTTTGTGACAAATCATTATTTAAGACCTTGTCATGAAAAACCAGGAGACAACAGGTAGGATCAAAGTGCAGTTTATTGGGGACGTTCAAGAGTGTAGTCGGTATCCAGGCAGAGAGGTCAAAACCAGTTAAAGCAGTCCGCGTAGCAATCAAAACAAAGGGGCTAGGCAAAAACCAG
>JAOUQW010000047.1:13979447-13991382 GCA_028565825.1 Olivaichthys viedmensis | reverse complement strand
GACTCTGACTCTGACTCTGACTCTGACTCTGACTCTGACTCTGACTCTGACTCTGACTCTGACTCTGACTCTGACTCTGACTCCCGCTTAGAATTGTCACAGTACACATGCACAAGCCTTTGCAGTGATGTGTTGGTATTTCCGGTTTATATAGGGTGAGGTGTAATGAGGGACAGGTGTACGTGATCAGCAGCTGGGAGATTGTGAACGAGAAAATGAGTCAGGTGAGGTGTCATGTGACGAAGGGGCACTGTGGGAAATGGAGTTCTGGAGTTCCGTAGTTGTGACACATGCAGGGTGTGCTTAAAGGATCAAAATGAATTTGAGCATGATCCAAAGACTTGTCATTGGGCTTCTAATTCAGTCGGATTGTGTTTTTAACTACATAGCCGTGTTTGGACAAAGAGGGCTTTTGATTACCTGCTAACACCTCTGCTTATTCGCAGCAGGATTATCCATTGTCCTAGTGAAGCACTAGCTAAAACATCTGCAGTCCAAATGTGTTTACATCTACACTTCATTTAAAAGTGATTCATAGATCAGTTAGAATTATTGCATTATTGTTACAAATCATAGTGCTAATTTATTTCTAGCACTTTATATGATAAAATGCATGTGCACACTTACTAGACAGTAAGGGAACATAAATATCGTTTAACTTGTTTATATCAGAAAATGTTGGTGTGTTCGATGTCTATAGAAGTAATATCACTAAATACTGGGAAAATCTTGATTGTTGTACATTTGATCAATGGTAACTTTTACAGTCTCTCAAGTTCTAGGTATTAAAGTTATCTGTAATTATTCTGGGTAAAAGATGATAAGTATCAAGACAGTTTAACTAAAGTACAAACTAAAGCTAGTATGTCTACTGGGCAATGGTGGCTCAGTGGTTAAGGCTTTGGGCTACTGATTAGTCATGTTGTGAGTTCAAATCCAACACCATTAGGTCCTTAAGCAAGGCTCCCAACATCTCAATTGTAAGTTGCTTTGGATAAAAATGTCAACCAAATGTAAAAGTGTGCAGTATAAACACTAAATAACTGATTAATTACTTTGGGGTAAAATATGGTATTAAAAAAAAAAGCATAATTAGGTCATTATTTGCAGGAACAAAGTGGTAAGTAAAATCATACACTATAATACCACATGTGTTCGCAGCAGAGTAAACTGGAAAAACCTCAAAGTATCAGCAAGTTATTTAACCTTTATATCATTTTAAAGTTACTTAAAACTTTCTTTTCTATTACCCGCTGCTTATCCCTTATTTAGCTGGTAACTGCAAAAAATATTAAAGTTAAAATGTCTTCTGTTAAAATGTCTTAGTAAGTACACCAAATTAATCAAATAGTTTTATTTTCTTTGTACTGCACACATAACTGTTTCATAGCTAGAACTTGTCCGGCATTTCTTTATACTTTAGTTCAACTGTTTTAGCACTTACCGTCTTTTTAACCCAAATAATTACCCAGGACTTTGGAATTTGTACCACACACTTGTACCGGTTAATACCTAGAACTTAAGGGACTGTAAAAGGAAGCATTACCAATAGATCATATAAAATCATTCTTGGAAAACAACATGCGACAGAGAGACGAATTATTCCACTGTGTCTAGTCACTTGAGGGCTGTCTGACAGTGCCTAAAATTTAGCAGTATGCAATAATTCTAAGACTGTGACCTCAGATTTATGATAAGTATAACATAAAAGTGCCACTGTACTTAAATATTATATCTTATAATACTGATTCAAAGCCTTTGAGATCTAGGATATAGGTTGCATACCATATTTTAGGATATTTATGTGACTGTGGGTTGTGTGGATTAATATGGTACAGTGGGTATAGTATCAAGAGTATGCAATTAAAAATATATAATCTCATTCTCCAAGTACTAACAATGAACAGAAATGTTCTCACATCTATCAGCAAGGCTACTATATCAAATCTACATCATCCAAGTCTGACCGTGGCTGGCTTTGGCATGCACACACTCTTAAAATGAAAAGGACATGAAGGTGACACACTTGAGGACACTGCTGAATTAGAGAGATAAATGCAACCTAAAATGACTCGACCCTGATCCACAGAGTAATGACCTCTATTTCACACTATGTGGCTCTGCTGGACACTGAGACACAGGCATGGTAGCCTCCTTGGGCGAACACATCCACTTCCAGCCTCAGCTGGATAATTTCCTTCTTACAGTATACTGCTCTGATATAGCAAATGACCATTGACTTCATAGAGTCGTTCACCTGGGAAATGTAGTTTTCTCAGCTTGTGGGTTGCTTCATGGCACAACTGAAAATGCATTTGTTTTCCACTAGGAAACACCTCCTGGTTAATTTTCTGCAAAGAACATCTCAAAGTTATTTTGAGGAAGATGGAAATAAATCTAGCAACTGTATTCAACAGTAAGCACTCTCTGTTGATTTTATAACATAGTGTGACTTACGTGTCAAAAACAGTTCTTCCAGTTTTCCTCATGCACATATTTAAGAGGGGATCAGAAAAATATACATAATAAAAAGCCTAACATTCAAAGCAACCTGATCTCATGAAAAGATTGTACGAATTTGAACAAATGAGGGCAATGTGGTTGGATTTCATACGTTTTCATACAAATAATAATAAAAGGTATGAACGTTAACCCTGCCCCTAACCCTACCTTCGTAACTTCTCACAAAAACTGAGTTGTGCAAATTGTTACAAATTTGCAAGTGTGAGACCATGTTATTTCATTGCATCAGTGGTGGCAATTCAAAATCTTTACAATTGCCTATCATGTGCCATAAATTGATTTCAGTATCTAAAACCATAATTAATGGATCTAATAAATCAATAGATCTAATTGTAATATTCTTTTGAACTTGAGTTATATTTCCCTGATATGCAGCTTTCAAGCTATTTTTTAATGCTTAGGCTACATTGTAAAAGTACCCAGTACTACATGGTATACAATTGCTGTGTAAAGGCATAGAAGGTAAAAAAAAAAAACTAAATGCTTCATAGGTGCACTGCTTTGTGTTGGCTAGGGAAGCTCGAATAATGATTTAAGACATTTTACGACCTCTTAATGCTTGGTACGTAATGCTTAATGCTCTGTAACAGTCATACCTCTTGCAACATTAAATGTTATTAAAGGGATATATGACAGGAATAAGATTTCCCAGGGTTTAGGTTTCACACTTCCAGGCAATGGTTGTCTGCTGGGAGGTCATCAAAATGTAACATTAACAGCGAAAGATGCAAGAGTAATTTATCTTCTGGTGCTCACTATGTCGAGCTGGGATGAAAATAAATAAAGAAAAAATCTATTGGGTGATATCTTCAGGAAGAAGATCAGGGCTGAAATTACTATTGATTAACAATTCAGCCCAATGTCGTCTTTGTCTGTGAACACAACATTATTTTCAACCACTTGCCTACTGTGTGGTCTAGGAATTGCATCCTAGATATCTGTTGAAGTTTTAAAAAATACGATCATGGAGCAACAGATATTCACTTGCCCTTGCATGTGATTCTCCCAAAGTCTAGAGAAGTGTTGGTAGTTACAAAAGTTCTTATAGGAAGCAGCAACACCAGCTTCCAGTAATATTATCATCCTCCATAAATTTTATAGATACAGTGCCCTCCTATTTATGCACCCTTCATAAAAATGTGCATAAATAATTGTATAAAATAAACACAATAATTCAAATTTTCCACTTAAACAATAGAAGAAACTATTTACCTTTGTTCTAACAAAAATAAGTCTCATGAGAACTACTGTACTTATTTAAATAATAGTATAAAATAAGGTCTGAAGATAAATTGTATAATAAAGGTATGTTTTCTTTTTTACCATGCAAAAACAATGGGGGGTGCAATGCTTTTGCATTAAACTGTATGCTGTGTATTTGCATGTGTCATACACTATGTAGCATGTTGTGGTGATTTACTAAGTGAGATTCTGGTGTAGCCTGTACATTTGGTGAATAAAGAGTTTCTGATTCTGAATAGAGTTGGTTTTGTTTTGTTGGAAGTCATTCTCACTTTATTTCTGAGATCCTGAGTTGCTGAATTCTATATGGTTTCCCATCAGTAAACTGCATTTCCAGTTTCAGTAAAGGGCAAATTAAAACCGGAATGAGTGGAAGTGTGACAGGTGAGAGTGATGGCTAAGTCTGGTCATTCAAAGCTTTCCTCTATCCTCCACAGACAGCTCATCTGCTGTCATTTAATCAGCACAAGACTGGCCGTAGAATCCTCCACGGCTTACACACACACACACACACACACACACATTCTAATGAGATCAGATCCTCCAGCTTTGGAAGGAGGTTATGGTTTCATATTTATTTATCAATCATGCATGAGGTCTCGGCGATAACACCAAGGTCAGCGTGGCTCCCAGTCTGAGGATCTCCTATGATACTCCCAGACTACTCCACTCTCTTATGTTTACTTCTTCCCAATGCCTGTTTAGCATAGCAATGCATGCTAGTTACCATGCATGGAAGCTACACTACAGCCTATTATGCTATAAAGTGTGTGGCAATCGACTTCACTTCTGTAGCTGGTGGATCATATTATAATTATCTTTTCAATGTGCAAATTATTTAGCTGATTATTGTAAAATTCTGTGGTGCTGTTTAAATCAGCAGTACTAGTCTATGTAGCTATTTTTCTGTGAGCAGAGCCAAATGCCAGTCATCAATTAAAAGGCTGCACTTTAATAGGATTTAATGCTGTTAATCCAGTGCTACCCTGTGCGGTAAAAACATTTCTTGGCTAATTTTGACTGTTGCATTGGGTAAAGTAAGAGTAAAGATAAACAACAATGCTTGGTTTTAAATACAGTCACAAGATACATCACATAACTGTTGTTCTGATCTGAAATCTTGTCTTTGATTGAGGAATCAAAGTTAAGTGATAAAATATAAATTATATGATGTTTTGAAAGTTATAACAGCTGAATATTATATAAGTTGTTTTCTAAATCCCAGTGTTGCCTGAGGTATTCATTGCCGTTTCTGCTAAACTGAGAGGAGGGGGGAAAAATATATATTTTCTATGGCAGAATATGTATGAAACTTCTAAGTTTCAAAGACTTTATGGAAAAACTTCAGCACAGGGGGAATCTTAGTAAAAGCCTAATTTATTTCAGTGATTTGCTATGGGTCCCTCCAGCAGTATTTTGACTTGGGTTCTATTCCCTTGTCAGTGAAAAACTTTTAGAAAGTGCAGAGGATTGTATCTTTTCTACTGCTCTCAGCTTATAATATGCAAGAGAGTCATTTACAGAGGCATAGCACAAAACTCTGGGCCCTGTGTATGTATATGTTTAAGGCTCTCATCTCAAAAAACTGGGTTAGGGTTAACTCTTCTGGCTAATAAAACAGCTTAATATAAATAAGTACCAATATTAGCTTAAACCATTCTCAAAAACATTAGTAAGCTCAACTTTGTTTCTTTTTCATTGCTTCATTCCTATATTTTTTGATACCCCAGTTTAGTTTTCTTGGGGAAAGGTATGATTACATTAAGTAGGCGTATGACCTGCCTTGCGCCCAGTGTTCCCAGATAGACTTCGTATCTACTGACCAGGACAAAGGTGTTACTGAAAATGAATGAATGAATAAATAGTGGTATGAGCATACTACCCCCTGCCCATATACACACATAGTGAGGAGGATGGTGAGGGAGGCAAAGAAGAACCAAAAGTTCACTGTTTCAGAATTGCAAAGTTTAGTTTATTTTTGGGGTTGTCAAGTTTCAAAATCAACTATTAGATGCCACCTCCATACCAACAAGCTGTTTGGAAGGTTTGCATGAAATAAGCCCTTCCTGCAAGTCTCTCACTACAACTAGAATCATGTGCTGTGGTTAGTTGAGACCAAAGTCAAACCTTTTGAACATGCACACCATCATTAGTTTTGCAAAAACATAAAGGCACAATACTTGATAAAATATGGAGGTGGATCATTGATGCTTTGGGGCTGTTTTGCGGCTGGTGGTCCAGGGGCTCTTGTGAGAATTAATGGCATTATGAATTCTGGCATTTTCAATATTTAAGTCTCTGCCAGGAGGTTCAGATTTGACCATATATGAGTCTTTCAACAAGATAATTCCCCCAAACATAAATACAAATCAAACAGAAATGATTGCAGGAACAAAATCAATATTTTGCAATGACCATCTCAGTCTCTGCATTTGAACCCTACTGAAAACCTGTGGATTGAACTGAAGACGGCAGTCCACATGCACAAAGCTAACAATATAAAGGAGCTTGCATTGTTCTGCATGGAGGAGTGGACCAAGATCCTTCTATAAATGTCTCCAAACTTGTTAGACATTACAGCTTTTATTATTATTTTATTCACAAAAAGTTAATTGTGGGGTGCCAATAATTTTGAAACCAGTGTTTCGGCTGTTAAAAAACATTTTTTTGGAAAAGCATTGTGTTAAAAAACCAAATATCACTCATTGTATATGTTATTCACTTTATATATTCATTTTTGCTCATTTTCATGAAAGTTCCAATAATCCTAAAATCCGGTCAATTTATGTCAATATTCATTTATTTATGGCTATAGACATAAAAACTTTTTGTAGGTTCTCCCTGCATTCTCATTCAATGATGTTGAATTTGTGATATACGACTTATTATTAGATTTATTTTATGGAAAGCAGATGTCTTGATACCTACAGACAGTGAAATGAATCCCTGTATTCTTATTGTAAGGCACATAGGCTAATGCAAAGAATGTCAGCAATATCCTTGAGAGGCATAATGCTAGCATGTAAGTATTAAGTGAAGTAATAGACTGCTCTATCAAGGCAGAAAATGTATTTGTTCACAGAGACTCATAGTTAGTCAGCCTGGAACAGATGACACACTGCGGGAATAATAGACTGAGGCAAGGGCATTCCACAGGTCACAAGGCTAGTGCACGAAAAAAGGGGACAGTTGGCCCAAGACCCAGTTGGACCGCTCCTAAGCTCATTTGACAAGAGTAATCACATTGACCCCATAGCAGACAGCACAAACAGAAACAGAAGCCGATTGACACTCTAGCACATGTGAGCACTTGGGAATTATGCAATTTTATCTGCATGAACCTCAGAAGAAAATGCGTTAAGCCAGAAAGGCAATGAATTAAACAGATTTGGTAAAGGGTCTGGGAAGCAGAGGTGCATCTCTCACATGTGTGTTCAGACATGCTGAAGGCATCAGTTTTAGAATAAACATATTGCTCTGCTAGCCACATACTTGCCAGTAGGTGCTAATGTGTCATTTATTATTTTTGCTCTTTAATAAAATAAATAGGAGTAAATAGCTTCTCTTGCTGTACATTAAGACTGTATATACCATACTGTACAGACTATCTAGAGAGAAAAAAGAACTGTGTGAGTCTTAAACTGATCTTACTTTTATTGTGCCTGAAGATTTGTTCTCATAAGAATTTGAATTAGGTTATATGTATGGCAATATCAGTTACATGTTTTAAAATAGTAAAAGAACAGGTGTTATTTTAGTTTTTATAGATAAATTATATGCCACAACATGCAACTACTCCTAAGTACTGTGAATTTCTTTACTGGATATGTGGTATGTCAATATTGTCAGGTTCGGGTGCGGGGGTGCGGACACATGCACGAAGCCGCTCTGAATAACCAACATATTTATTCCTTTACAAAGATCGGGGGGAAACAAACAAAACTCACGCCGCTACAGGCGTGATAAACACACAAACATATAAACAACAGGCGACAGCACAGGACGGAAACAAGCGGGTATTTCAACACTTAATAATCACTAACAAACAACATGCAGGTGGGAAAAATCACATCACGGGACAAAGACAAGAAAAACAAAAACACAAGCGCGTGGCGGTCGTCGCGCGTGACAAATATCATCTTACACAGAATTCATAGAAATTATAACAAGAGAATGATTTTATGGATTTCTTGCCAATTCCAAAGGTGGCTTGTGTGAATTGTGCTGAATTTGCAATTGCAAGACTATTTTGGGCATGTAGGAGTAAGCCTGAAAAAAAGCAAACTGTCCATTGTCCATGTGTAAGCATTATGCCTTCCAGAATGGTTACAAACACAGAGCCTTCCTGAAGTAAATATAAGCAAGTCCTTGCTACCGTATTCTACACATTCTCATCCTATGTGTTTTATGATAAGAACACAGACTTAAAATCATTCTAGGACTCCATATACACACACTACCAGCTGACAAATGTAATAATTGAACCTCCAACTTCACTTGGCCTCTTTGGTGCAGCACCAGAGGACCTTTCCTTATCAATGACCATGAAACATCATTACATATATACCTCTCTTCAGGCCAGGCTTTTAATCCTCCTGAACAGGAAAATAAATTGGTCCCGAACCTTTGGCTGGTGGATTCATAACGCAATGCAGTTTTTTAACTGAAAAAGTATAGTATGTGAGAGTTCAATGACAAATTCTTTCCAGTTTGGGGTCATTTCATATCTAGGGGGCTTGACAATACCCTTTCAGTCCTTAAATTGACCTGAAAAATGCAGTTACCTTCTATGGGCTTCTGTGTTCCTCACATAGCACCTGTATTTTCTTTCTATTGTAAGGTGTAGTATCTAATGCAAATTTTCTGCTTGCTTTTCTTTCTCTTCTTTTTGCATCTACCTACATCTTATTGCAATAGAATTGTGCAGTGTGTATTGGAGGATTCTATTTATTTGTCCTTAATTTCCCCTCTATTGCTTTTATTCTTTCATTTTCATGATGGAAATTACCCATAAAACAAAATGGTGTAAAAACAAATATACTACTGTAGTATAATTTTATTTAAGTAAGTAGCAAAATTGATTTACAGCAAGATGTTTCACCGTTTTAAGTGAAGAAAATTTTGGTACCACGTTTACAATATTCAAACATACAAAATGCATTTCTGCCCTATATTGTAAAGCCTTGTCTTTTTTTTCCCCTTTGTTTTCCCGCTCATTGAAGGCTTGGGAATTATCTGATAAATTGAGTCAGGTGTATTTGAGCAGGGCGTAAATTTTTAATCCAGTAGGTCTGGAATGTAACCCAAAGCCCATTTTTTTGGCATTTAGAGAGTCACAGTCAAGGGACAAATATTACATCTGAGAGAATCCAAAAGATGTTTGGAGGATACAAAAGAGGTTGGATGCAAAGGATAGGCATACAAGTTATTATAAAATATTTATATTATATTCAAAAAGGAAAATAAAAACTTTGGAACAATATAATATGAGGGTTTTTTCACAATTAATATCTTAACATACACTATTTGACCATTTTTGTTAATTGTGATAATGAAGGAACAATTGTGAAACCTAACACACTAAATGTCTGGTTGGATATAAATTCTATGTCTTTATCTTCTTCATTTTGTCTTTAGGGTATGCAAACTTTTTCCTTTGACTGTATAGAAGGTATGTCAAACGTATTCACATTCCTTGCTGAAAACTTTTCCTGAAAACTTTTTCTGAGGTTTCACATACAAAACTTTATTCTGAGCTTATCATGTTCTAATTATCTACTGACTCACTTTATAAACTATCCAGATGTGTTCCTTTAAAAAGAACAGCAATCTATTAATGCCACACTCGGGTCAATTTGAAATTACAATTATAATGAGCTTGTGACTCAGAGTCAGTTCAAGTTATAATTAGTCTACTAGACATAAACAATAAAATATAGCCAGAGCTGTAATATAATATGTAATAATAAACATGGATTGAAATTGTATATGATTATTTAACTTCCTTAATACTCAACAAGCAAAAGAAGCGAGACTGTATTTGATGTAATGAAAAACCAAAATTTTTAAATAGTTTCCAAAAGGTAGTTTCCTGCAGACCATGCTGTATAAATGAATTGATAGCCTAACTTAAATGACTTGGTCTTAAATTGAAAAGCTAATTAAAATGGCTTATGACATGGATAGATGTATAACAAGCAGACATATTTTAAATAAGATTGAACTAACAATGTTGGTCAGTGTTTTGCATTTTGCATTTCTCTCTATGGCTTTGTGTCTTGTCCAGGGACTCCAGTCGACACTGACTCTTATTATCAGCCTGTCCTTCAAGTGGTAACATAATAGCAGTGATTCAATTAACTCGGGCTATGATCCAGGGGTTCTTACATGTGGCTAAGGTTAGATTTCTGTCATCTGGTTTACACAGCAATATCCTTTGCCTTAGAGGTTGAATTACTTTCTTCATTCTTCATAAACATTCAACCCCAAACAAAGACAGAGAAAAAGAGACAGAGGGACATAAGTAAGAATTTAACTGTTATTTTTTTTCCAAAAATGCACACAAAATATGGAAAACACTCACAAACTGTCAAATTCGAGCATATTGATCCCTTACATTCATTAATGTAAAGTAAAAATTAACTATTTAGAAAGCATATCCATAAAGTTCCTTTCCTAAATCAGACAGTTGCTGAAATCAATTATCCAAACGTTCAAATATGTAATTACAAAAATACAAAAAATGGCACCTATACTTGAAATATTTACAGGAATGTTTTTTTGTTTTTTTTCCTGATTATTAATATACATTTGACTTTGCATCCGTGACCACTTACACTAAAATCCCTTTCAAAAATACTTTTCCACACCCTTGTCTATGATGCACTAAAATAAACCCGCATCCTGGAGCCTTCTCATAATTCAGCAGATCATAGTCAGCCCAGATAGCAATAAAATCACAAGCTTCTAAAACTGTCATTCCGAGTGGCTTTCACTGGCATTAGCAATGCAGATATTGAACATCTTAATAAATGCGCTTATCTCATCAAGAGTAGAATATGTGATATTTGAAATACTAATTACAATATTATGAAGATGACTAAGCCCCAAAATGACATTTTATCTGGAGATTGAATGTTAATATAGCTCCCTTTCAGAGACAGAAGCCTTATGTCAGGAATAATGGCTCATTTTTTTGGCTAGCAGTCCGATGTGAATGTACTGTATATAGCTGGGTGTCATTAGCACAGCAATAAAACTTGCAATGTTTCTGAATAACACATTCTAATGGTAGCCTGCACAAAGAAAACAGCATGGGACCTAGGACAGAGCTGTGCGGCACTCTATAATTTACTTATTTTAGGTCAGAGAATTCCTCGTTTACATCTAAAAAGTAATATGCCCTCAGTCAGATAAGCTTTAAATTAGGCAATCTTCTTTTAGCTTAGTCTAGAATTTTAGAAATAAATGTAAGGCTTGCCAATTCACATGGATCAAGATAAGGTTTCTTGATAAGTGGCCGGATATGCCCTAGGTATAGAGATGAATTAATGATATTAAAAGGTTTTCTGAAATTGCAGGCAGTATTTCTTGGTCTAGGGGTTTGGTAATACTATTTTCTGTCAACTGGGATGCTACAGCAGGAGGGCTACCAATTTTCACTCTTATGTTTTCAATCTTGCCACATATACCGTATATATAAAATGGTACTTCTGCATTGTGTTGGGATCTGTGGTTCTGTGACTGCTTGGTTACTGGTGAGTATAGCAGCATTGTTAAACAGATACCTGAGATTATTCTGGTTGTTAAAAGCTTGGTAAGGTATAACGTGCAGCTGTCAAGGCATGTTTATATATCATACTTCAGAACATCTTTCCATGCAATTCGATAAACCTCCTATATTTGTTTTCTTCCATATACACTTGATTTTCCCAGAACTTGCTTGAAAGTGTGGGTGTGGTTATTATTCCATTGTGGAAACTTTCCTTCTCCACCTCCAAGGTACTCAGTCAGTTCAGTTTGTCAGTGAAGCCATGTTTAGTAACTGAGTGTGACGCGCACAGCTGAGCGCGAGACATAGCGGGGCAGGCGCTATGGCGATGGCCGCCACGCGCTTGTGTTTTTGTTTTCCTTGTCTTTGTCTCGTGATGTGATTGTCCCCACCTGCATG
>JAOUQW010000047.1:13898553-13936999 GCA_028565825.1 Olivaichthys viedmensis | reverse complement strand
TGTCAGGGAAAGATTTTAATACCATGCTGTACTTTTCTAGAAACAGGGTTGGGGGAAAAATGATCTAAATTACCAGTCAAACAGAACCTAAAAACATGTTAAATATTAGAAAATATATTTACATTATAAATCCTGTTATCTTTCAGTACACAAATAAACTTCGATCATTTTAATAATTAATAATCTATTTAAATAGTCAGTTCATGTAAACGTCACTGTGGGAGTGGGGGCGTGGTCGAGCGCCTGCTGTAGAGAGAGGAAGGCGTCGGGCCGAACCGGCAGGTAACGAGTGAGAGTCTACATCTGTGTGCAATGAACCCAAATCCTTTATATGTGCTCTATATTGCAGTAGAGGAGCGAGTCCGAGACTGAACACAGTGAAGCCTCCCAGCATGGGAAAAGCCAGTGTGTGGATTGTCTGATTTATTTTTTATTTTTTAAACGAGCGAGAGAGAGCCGTTGGCTCACTTTTATTCTTCCTCCGGTGCTTTTCAGCCGCCAGGTAAACTCAAAAACAAAATCACGAACACAATCAATCAATCAATCAATCAATCAATCAATCAATACACTGGCTTTTCCTACTCTGGGGGCTTCGCTGTGTCCGGTCTCGGGGCTCTCGGGGGAGATACGCGGTTTTGACGGACACTTCTGGCAGCCAATGGACATACTAGTTAAATAGATTAGTGTGATTTATCAGCTTTTCATTGGTCATTTAGATGTCAACTGTTATGGGTAGATATGGGTTTTTGACCACATTCCATATATGGAAAAAATTTAAAAATTGCGAAAAATGGAGATACGTGTTTTTCATGGGACAACGACCATTTACTGTTTGTAGAAAACATGTGCAATTTGATCGGCTCTCCGCACTAGTTTCCAATGGGAAAACAAACTTTTGAACAGCGTAACACAATGAGCTTTTCGGAGGAAGATATAGTCACTGGATTGAAAAAAATCCACGGCATCCCATCTTTAAAAAAAAATCGAGAGTTTTGTTTAAAACAGTTAGCGGTGAGTAAACAGCCTCTTCCTTTGATATTGGGCTGTTCTTGGCCACCTTTATTGAAGAAAAACACCAGACTCTCTAGGGACGCTAAAGGTCTGGCTCATGAGACCAAGGGCCCCCAATCCACCAAGGGGCTTCATGTGTGTATATATATTTCCCCCCATTTTTTCATGATTCTGGGCCCAAAACATCCGTAAGAAATTAACAATAACTCGTTGAATTTCTTTGTCTGTTTTCTTGCTCCAACTATTGAGCTTTTAGTTCAACTGAAAAACTCAGTGGCTAAATAAACAGTCTCTAAAAAAAGAGGATAACTTACATTCATTTGCTAGCCAACTAATTAACAGCAGCCTAATAGTTGGTCATGACATAGACTTCATAAATGCCCCTTCAATTGGGTAAACAGTGAAATATGTTTTTGCACTTTGACTGAAACAAATTAGTTGTGCCATTAATGCAAATTCTTTTAATGCAAACAGCAGTTTAAATGCTATGTTTTTATGTTAGCTCACTATCTAGCTATTTGCAGTGGTAGCTGGCGAACATAAAATTCTGTATCTGTATCTCTACCCAGTTTGTCTGTATTATTTTCCAGATGCTATACGGAAATATTTCAGCGTGTCATGGCCAGCTCAAAACAATTCGGGTACAATTTCCTTTTAAATAGCTAAATTCATGTGGACTATTATGGAATTCTACAGAACTAATGTCTACATAATCAGTTGGGGGTGTTCAAATGTATACAGTTGACGTCATACAAAATTTTATGCCACATATTGTTTTTCCATTAGGCTAAAAAGTTTGATAATATTGCTAAATAGTTCAACAGTGTGTGACTGCAACAACCATGAATGACCACAAATGAATATTTGGCAGCTGCATTTACACAGTCCTGGAAGTAGGGGGTGATGTAGCCCCCTAAGCACCTCCACTTGCTGACT
This sequence comes from Olivaichthys viedmensis, assembly GCA_028565825.1. Lineage (NCBI taxonomy): Eukaryota > Metazoa > Chordata > Actinopteri > Siluriformes > Diplomystidae > Olivaichthys > Olivaichthys viedmensis. The sequence goes on along the minus strand of JAOUQW010000047.1, from coordinate 13,935,052 downwards.
TGCTGCACCCCTGTAAATAATATTAGCTAAGGTTAAAAGCTAGCTAGCAGAACAACAGGACTGCTGCAGCATTACAGTATGATGATGTTGCTATTAGAAAAATGTGCCTTCAGTAACTTCCTTTTGGAGCAATACTAATAGACCAACAAGTTGGGCTGCATTTTAATGGCAGGATCAGAGATCATAGACGATATAAAAGGATAAAATGTACAATATACAAATATATATATAATCACACCCACACACTTGCAATATACAGGTAATATACATGGAAATAAGGCTTTAAATGGTAAAGAAACACAAACCTTCTTTACTTTCTTTTAACTAATGTTAAGTTATTCCCAATCGTTTACAGGGAACTCAATTGATATACCTCTAATAGATCCTCTCTTGTAGTGTCTATCATGTAGTAATGTCGTGATAAAGTGATTACTTTAATCACTGCTATTGTTAATAATAATAATAATAATAATAATAAAACCCAGTGTTTCACATATTGAATTGGAAGACAACATAGAGAACAAAGCGCCTATACATTCTTCACGTTTGAATTCAGGAAACTTGTTCCGAGTTAATAGGAACGATTAGGTATGAATTATTTTGCGCCCAAAATAATATGAGTGGGGATAGTGGGGGGCTCCACGTATGTTGTTGTTTAGGGCACCCGCATTTTCACAGAAGGCCTGGGGCGTAGGTAGGTTTAGGACGCGGTCAATGTGCCGTGTTTGGGCTAAAGCCGCATAAGTACTACCGTGCTCAATACTTTGTTAACCTACTACGTCGCCTGCGGTTGGAGCGCAGCCGGTCGTAACGCAGGCGCGTATACTAATGAAAACAGTGAAGCCGAGGCTTTTTTCACCCGCGCGCACGACACGCACACGCACGACACGCACACGCACCCGCACCCCCCCCCCCCCACGCGCTCTCCCACATGGTACGCGCCAGCTCTGGGCTCGCACGGCGCCGCTCGCTCGCCGCTCTCCGGCGTTTCCCACTGCCGCTCCCGCTTCAACACCGGCTCTCCGTTCCTGCAAGCGCGGATACCGCAACAGTAGCCGGAGCTCACGATTTCAGTGCTTTCGCTGCAGGCTTTCTTTTTCCGGACGCTGTCGGCCTGTTACGGCGTCTCAACTACCGTGGGCTGCTGCGGGTCCGTGCTGCGCGCGCCGTCCATCCCTCTGGACGCGCTCCTCCGAAACGATGCCGCTGCGCACTGGCCGCATCGCCTCGCGTTGATTCTCTCATGGGAGACGGTGTGCGAGCGATAAGTGCATCAGCAAACCGCCCCGCTTACTCCAGCTCGCAAAAAGACACCGATTTTCACGGCGCTACGGCTTTAACGCGGATCCGCCTTCGGAATGGTGAGCTCCCGTTTCTTCCGTCGCCGAAAGTGCGTGATGCTGCAAATGCATAGACTATGCACGAAACAAGCGTTATACAGTAGGTCGTGCTGCTTTTTGCTCGGGTTCTAGCCTAGGCCAGGGGCCAGGCATTGTTTTATTTGGCTAGTGCGCATTAAATAAAGTTAGTATGGGGGGGGTTACACACCTTCATTAGGGAGCGCACCGCAATCAGTCCGTCGTGCGCTCGGTTAACGCTCATATTATAAATGGACGAGGTGATGGGTCGCAGCGATAAATACGATCAGGGGGGCGCAAAGTTGATTTTCCAGCCTTATAATAATCCTGCCTGATTATCTGAGCGCTACGGTTAGCCCAAGGTGCCACGGATGGACCTGCTTATTGTGTTTGCGTGTTTACAGCCTGCACTGCAATTTAGGTGAGGCTCACATTTAAATCAATCAATCAATCAATCAATCACTTTACTCGGCGTCAAAGCGCGTCCAGTTTAAAGAGCGGCGAACGATTGCGCGTCTTATTACATCTCCTGCCTTACAGTTTAAACGCTGAAATATGCTGCGCGCATAATGTGCGGTTATTATCTAAGCGAACGGATAAGTCAATGCAAACAAGGTTGTTATAAAAGCATATCACATGTACCCAGCTACATTTTTAATTCAACAGCACCGTGTTTTTTGTTGTTGTTGTTGTAGCTTTTGTTTTCTTAAGCAGAATCCCAATTGTGTGTAGTTTGTTGTTGGTGGCAGAGGGTGCCAATAGAAAAGCTACTTTGCAATTACACTGAACAACATCATCCTTGGACTGATATTTTTGGCCTCATCTTAGCTACAGAAAAGAAAGGAGGAAGATGGTGCAAAGCTTAAGAATGGAAAACCTGCAAGATCCTTTTCTGCAATGCGCGCATTATTCTTTTTCTGTCAGCCATGGTTAAGGCTGAAGCCGAACACAATTGGGTATGTAAACACAAAGCGAATTCTACACTGTCATGGGCTGCATGCATAAGAAAACTTTCTGTGCCCACTATTCCCTAAACGGATGCTTGTCTAGAATGCTAAACAGCTTCCTCTGGCTGTTGAAGATGGAGTGCTGGGGCTCAGACCCTTTCTCCAAAAATCACAAGTAGCTCCCGCTGGTCATAGTGGGGCCCAAATGCTTGAATGTCTGGATTGAAGTTTGAGGGAACGCACCCTCTGTAGCGTAGTGTGAAGCACTTGGTTAATAGTAATAAATGAGTCTGAAGTTGGTGGGTCCCTGTAGAGATTGACCTTTCGAGGGCAGCCTTGTATTCTCCTGGTTGCTGTGGGTCCAAGTTGACGAGCACACGGGAACATTGAAGACCCAACCGCTTAGAATGAAAAGGAAACAAAGCGGAGACAGAGCTTCGTTTGTTATCTCTCACTCTCTGGCTTAGTCTTTCTCCATATTCAGTTTTTTTTGCATTAAGCATATTGGCTTCTCTCTTTCGGCAACTAATTTAGCTATGACAAATAGAGTATGGAGGCATATTGGTATAATATTAGTAACAGACACTCTGTGCTTGTGAAAACTACTTCTGACAAATGTGTAAGATTTGACCCGAAGTGAAGCGTTTCAAATTCCTGTGACCAAGCTGACCAAATTGCCTTCCCTGAATGTTGTTTTGGTGTCCAGCTTTGACGTCTCATAAACTAGCGTCTTATTTGAGGCCTTTGGAGACTTGTCAGTAAAACGAAACAATGATGGAAGCAATGCAGTGAACTACCTCAGCTCTCTGGTGATACTTTCAGTGGGGACTCGCAGCCTCTCATGCAATAATTGCAGAGGAGACTTCAGTGACTGAGCGAAGGTGGAGACTTCACTGTAAAGTGGACAGACAGAATATAGGGAAGTGTGGCTCATTGTCCTTTTGTTGCTTCTCCTCCTATTAAAGCGGTTGAGAATTGCACCCCTGCTGGGCCTTTCATCCCTGCAGTGCCACAACCATTTGATCACTGCTTTTAGGGACTGGCTGGTCGAATACTTCTCTGAAACATAGTCTGATGGAGCTGAAGTGAGAACCCCACTGTCTTCTTTTCCTTTTTTTTTTTTTTTTTTACAGTTTTAAATCTTTTACACATCTTCCAGCCAAAACTTATGCTTAATCCATGGGATTCCATGTACTTTGAAATCAGTTGCACATTACATCACCCAAATTTGAGCTAAACTTCAGAACGGTTGGTTGTACACTTTTATAACACTGATCTAACACCATTGGCGAACAGCCGTTCTCACTGGACACACTTGTTGCTTAAGAGGACCGTATACACCAGAACAAATGTTCAGGAATAGAACGGTGAGATCTTTCAGCAGTTAACCCCTTCATTTTGGTGAGCGCCAATCCCTTTGACCTTCAACACTGCCCAGTCTAGCACGAGGAAAGTTGGATAGAGAAGCAAAGGCAAGTGATTTTATTGGTTTGTGCGGATGCGGCCTGTGGTTATAAAGCAGTGTATACATGCAAAGCCAGATCAATGAAGTACGTTACAGCCATGACCTCCTGTGCACTTACCTCCCACTGGCAGATCAATGGGAAATTGGTGTGACCCTTGGTGTTTGGGTTTTGTGCTAAGGTAATTAAGCTTTTATTGTAACTAAGTTTATAGTCCTATAAATACCACCCAGACATGTGATTACCATGATTTAAAACAAAGCCCAACTGCTCCATAAAATCACAGTTGTTCATAATGGACAAAGCCACACAGCAGTTTGCAAAACAGACAACTATTTATGCATTTAGCCAAAAACTGCTTTCCAGCATTTATGTCATTTAATGTTATTTGTTAGTAATGTAATGTTATATGCATATGTCTAAAAAACTTTAGGTAAAAAAAAAAGTTAAAGGTATTTATGGAATTTTCTTTTAAACTTTATATCGTCTTTATATAATCTCTAAGTATATAACACGTAACAGCAGCAGGTATGCAATATTGCAAAGACTTGAGGATAGTGATGGTGTGTGAGCCGGGAAAATGCCTCTATTCTTCAGGGGTCAGGGCAAGTATGCCGGTTTGGCTGCTTCTCATTCTGCTAGTGTGCGATCTTGTGTCGAAAAAAAAGAAAGAAAAACAAACAAATGAAAAAGAAAGCAAGAAAGACTTAGATATTCTCAAAGATGTCTCCTTAAGATGTCAGACAAGTCGTTTTATTTCGCACCATTTATAGAAAACGTAGCTTACACTTTCTCTTTAAATAACATTTCCAGTGGAATTTTGCCAGAAAAAAACCCACCCAACAGCAAACATGAGATTTGTTAATTAGCAAATAAGGTCTTGTTAATTGTGGTAATTAGGTCTTGCTAATTGTAGTCCTACGATAGCTTCGTCAAAACAATACATCACTGTTGGCCTCCTTTATTTCTACAGTCTGCGTCAAGCACTAATGAAGGGAAGAATGGGAGCGACTGAACGGCTCTAAATGTAATTTACCCCCTTAACAACGCTTCATTTATTCCTATTTTTATTTACGGGAATTAACTCATGCCTACACATTTGTGCAACTTATAACATGTGTGTTTCAACAGCCATTGCATACATCATTGTCACCATTTTCCATTAATGAATTAAGCGAGCCTTAAAAATTCAGCCGACCCTTTCGCTCGCTCGCTCTCTCCATGCAGTTGAGGGATGTAAGAGGGGAGAGGGCACTGCATTCGCTTGCCTGGAGCATTATGCTTAGTCGAAGCTGCAGTCTGTCACACAGTGATTTATCACACATAGGACTAATGGCATTCTATCGAGATAACATTTTATTGTACTCAAGAGCTGGAAGTGAGGGAAAAAAAAACCAGTAGCTGTCTTTAGTTCCAGAATCACTGAACGGTGACTGGTCACCTGAACACTGAAATGTTGGGATTTGCTGAAAGAAGGATATTTCTTTCTCTTCCCCTCTTTCTGTCTCTCCTTGTCAAGTGAAACCTGGTTAATCTCAGGGAAATTTTCATTCAGGGAAACACATTCTTGGTGCAGTTATGCAGCTGTCAAAGCTTTGCACCATTCTCTTCTAAATGCGAAGTGTAACCCGGCTGTTGGGCAAAATGCAATTCAGGCATTGCAAGCAAGTGTCTGATTTTTTCACCCAATTGGTGGAGAAGAAAAGCTTGTCCCTCACTTAGACTTAGACTTAAGACTTAGACATTGTGCATTCTGAAAGCAGGGATCAGGAACAACAGCTGCCACATTTACATCCAAATGACCTTGGAGAGGTCCTGTTTCACAGTGTGCCCACCTACTCCTATAGACTTCCAGCCAGGTAGACCCTTGTCTCATCTAGCACGCGCATACTTATTTATGCACACCACACAAAGACATTCCCAGGGATCATTTGTCCTTATTTCTGTGGATATAGAAGGCACACTTGGCTTGTTTTCCCCTAATATGGATTACAGTTTTTTGTTTGTGTTGCACATCATTTTGAATGGAAGGCATTGATAAATGTAGATGACTGAAGGTGTGAAATTGAAGGCGAAGCGGTTTGTTTAGTTTAGTTTAATCAATCAAGGATGGCGGGTGATGTGTAGAATACATAAAGGCCCGAGAAGAGTTATGGCTCACGTTGCTTGTCAACTGAAAGCAGTCGATCCTTTGAACGGAATAATTAATCAATTAACTTCTATTTGCTGTTAGCACCGATAACAGTCCAGGCCAAAGAGGGGTCAGTGCCGCGTTCTCACTTTATTCCCACCACGCATTGTCTGCTTTGTTTAAACATGCTAATGCACCACATGGCCTGCAAACGACCTTATTTCTCATCGCGCACGAAGCCGCAAGAAAGGGTTTAAATGGAGTTTGATTGGGGTGGTTTTCAACGTGGTGGAACACTATGCACAACGGAAAGATGATGAACGCTCTTCATGTTTCTGCACTTTAATAAGAGGCAGCACTTAGCTTTCAGACCTCTGACTTTATTGTAGTAGACCTTATATGAGCCCTAAATCATCTGCCCTTCCTGATCCCACGGGTTTACTGCCCTCTAGACTCGCTCACCTCAGTCACACAATCCCCAGTGTCAAATTAACACCATATAAGTCCAGCCGGGCACAAATGAACACTGTATTTTAACTTGAGCTCTTATGATAGTTTTTAATACTGGTGTGATTCCTGCCAAAATACTGGTTGTGCTGGTAGTATTGAGGTTTGGAGTTTCTTTTCTGCCTTAAAATGGTATAGTGGACATTTCTGCCTAACCTTTATTTTTGTCTCAACAGCAGAACATTTGGCAAATAATAAAGTTGATTAATTTTACCGATATTAAAACAACACAAAATTGATGAATTGATTTATATGCTGAGTAACATTGTTTGAAACCCAACCTAAGAATACCGAAACAGTCTAGTTATAGGATCTGATGGGGTATACGCTTAGAAAAAAACGGTTGATTCTCGAATCCCAAAGGTTTTTTTGGCCTGTCATGCCTGTGGGAAAATCCTTAAAGGTTCTGTGTAGAATCCTATAACAGAGGGTTTTCCCTATCAGAGAGGGTTCCAAGTAGAACCCCTTTAGAAAGCAAAGAATCCTTTGCATTTTAACTTTGAGTTTTAACTAAATAAAGCCTAAATAAAATCTTTAGGAGGCAAACCTTTAACTATCCAAAGAACCCTTAAGGAACCTTTTTTTCTAGGACTGTGCACCAAATTTTCGATGTTATTTACATTGCAAAACGAAAAGAAAAGAAATAGGTAGCGCCAATGTTTTCTGAAAAGCAAGCTTAACTTCAACACTGGAAATTGTTCTGGAATGCTGTTCTGTAATTATTAAGCATTTGCCTCAGATGCTCGGGCTAAAGTTTAATGAGCATCTTTGTATCATATTGATTCTTCTCTTCCCCCTCCGCTGGAGATCAGGGGTGACCTGTGCTATGAATGGGGCCTTTTACTCCATCCTTCTCATTGGCAATACGAGGCAGAATCAGCCACCAAAGTCGCTTCAGGAAGGGGAGGGGGCCGACAATACATACTCGAGCCACTTTCAAGAGAGCAAGGGGGGCTCATGTTTCCCCCCCTGAACGGTCACTAACAGAATGTCCATTGTGTCCTCTGTTTCGCACTACACATGTAGCAATTTCAGCAATGATTCGTATAAGCCACGGGAAGCTAATCATGATCTCCGAGCGCATGACTCGGATTTCAGTTTTTGTCACCGCAGCTTAATTTACTGTCACAAACTTTAACACGCCTCATATATATCCAGTGGAGTGTACGAGTGTGGAATAACACTTCGCACCTAGACAGACAGGCCGTCTGGTTCGCTTATGGCTGTCGTAGATCTACTGGAGTAATGTCCGTAGCAGCGCATTACTACATAGCCATTACGATTACAATTATCGGTGTAGTCTGGACTAATGGAGGAAATGCACTAGCAGTGATAAAACTGCTGTGGCTTTACTGGTCTAACGCCCTCTCTTATATAGCCAAGGCCTGTCAATTAGGAACCATAAGAGAAGATTTATAGCATTGCATTTAGTGTCTGAAACGCAGACATTCGTAAAGTGCTGTCTGCGGAAAAATATAGTAATCACAAAATAATGGGTGGATTAAATTCTTTAAAAAAGGTGAAGAATTAAAAAGTGAAGTATTTTTTTGGTGTTGTTGCATAATGTGTGAAGAAATATTTCAGTACTGTTTTAGACATTTGATATGATTGTATAAGACAACTAAGTGTTCATAGTTTAACTTGTTTTGATTTGCAAGACAACGTGTCATCTCTATAGATGCATGCTGACAGGAGAAAACTCTTTTAGACTTCCCCTCAGGACTGAAAAGTTGAAGTTGCATCATGGTAGGAGGAGGTGAATATTCTTCTGGTTTTTTTTTTTTGTTGTTAGTTTTTTTTGGAGAGAATCGCCAGAGCTCCAATGGCCTTGCTGCAACAACAGCTCAGAGCTAGAGAGGTATAGAGTGAATGAGAGAGAGAAAGCTTGAGCCGCTGATGAAACTTGCTCTGTCCTGTGACAAAGAGAGGACTCCGGGGACAGAAAAGGAGGGAGAGTGAAAGAGAGAGAGAGAGAGAGAGAGAGACACACACGTGGGGAGAAATCGTGTGTGTGAGAGAGAGAGTGAGAGAGAGAGGGATAGTGAGTGATGGAGAGAGAGAGAGAGAAAGAAAGAAATGAGAAGGGAAGAGGGGAAAGGTATGGAGAGACAAAGATAAAGGAAATGAGAGGGAGAAGGGGAAATGAAGGGAGTGAGAGGAAGAAAAAGAGAGAGGCCAATTGAGGCAATTGGAGTCCAGCCCTCTGAAAGCAGTTTAGAGAACAATAATAAGGCACACTTAGTGTTTGAAGGTTCTATTTCCAGGCCTCTTTCTTCTGACAGCCGTCATGTCCGTTAGCGCCGTCGGACTAATAGAGTGACTCCACATTTTCTACATGTGCGGGTCGCTCGCCTCTGATCCACCTCCCTCGTGGCGTTTCATCATGTGGCCCGTAATCTTATGCAAGATGGTGAAATGGCAGATAATTTGCAGGTAATTAGGCCCTAGTGATTTGCAGCTGAATGGATGCTGGAAGTGAGGGCTGTGTTTGAATGTCATCGAGGCAGTCGCACCTGTGCAGTAGGAAATGTTTTTGCGTGGATTATTGCGTAATGTTAGACTCGTATACGACTATAGACTTAATAATATAGTGGCACAATGATTTTATAGTAGTTAATGCTTTTATCACATAGTGTTGTATGCTGAATGATCAAAGCTTGCACTTGTTATTTCTTATGTATCTTTTGTCTTAGGCTTCGTGATGCACATTTATGTTACAATCTAAAACTTTCTGGAGTTGGATTGTCTATCTTAAATCACCCAATAGCTGCATTTCATCCAGATGGACAAGCATCAGCATGAAACAGCCACTGTGTTCTCTTTTTTTTGTGGGTTTTCTAATTTCCAGAGTGTCCTGTTTTAAAATGAGTTTCTCTTTGTTTCATTCGAGTACATACCGGTTGTCCAATTGATTGCTTTGTTTGCGGCACATTCCATTTTTCTCGTTCACAAAGCAACCCAAGGGGGAAGAGAGCCCAATCTTTTAAAAGATGAGTGAGGGAAAAGAGATGTGTGGGGGATAGAAAGAGTGAGCCTTTTGAATGTTGACGTCATCAGTGTTTTCCTGCTGCAGATCTCTGGACCGTAGCTCTCGGCCTCCACTGACTGGCTACACATTTGTGCGTATCAAAGGCAAAGGGCTTCAAGAGGCAAAAACGGACTCTGAAATAAAAGACCCGCTAAGCCCTCTAATACAACAGCAATTAAGGTCCCACAATTAAAGCGCTTACTCTGGAATTTGGCCTCCATGCAAGGGCACCGTCAAATAAAGCGGGTGCACTCAGGCAGAGAGGCTGTGCAGAGCGCGCAAATAATTACAGGTGGTCGTTTCACAGAAAATTGAATTAGGTTTGAGAATGAGGAATGAAAATGAAAAGTGGGGATGTATAGACAAAGCCTTTGGGTTGAGTCAACAGTCACAGACATCGTGTAGGTTGAATTGAGGTAGTTAAGTAAATCCAAAAAGTGTATCCTGAAAGGAACCAAGTGATTTAACAGGAAGTAAATGATCGTAAGGGTCCTAAATCCAGACGTATTATGGAGATTTTGTATAAGATCTGTGGTGGAGCTGACATAACAGATTACACTGATTACGGACAGAGATGATTTAAGCGAATAAAGAAAGGTTGGTTACAAGTCCAACAGTCAGCACAAGCTCAGTCAGATGTATTTTAAGAGTTTAGAACATTGTCAAACATTCTAATTTTTAGATTTTAGCCTATGGAGCATCATTTTCGATTTGCAATATTGATACTGTAGAAAGCTGCAAGAAGCAAATTAGGCCTTTAACTGATCTGTATATATAACAGAATAGATACCTTTATTGTCATTGTACAAGTACAAGAAGATTCAATTGCAACTCCCCGATATATTCAAAATATGAAAGCTATATACATAAATAAGGTAAATATAAAATCTATATACAAAAGAATAAAACAAGGGTATATGAAGTGTCATAAAATGCAGAATATTGGTTAAAATTATGTAGCACAATCTTTAAAATGATTCCTACCTAGGCAGTCGCCTTCCTAATGGAGCGGTGCAGTGACCGTATTTTGAGATGTCCACAATAAACAATATTTTTGTATTATATCATATTAGCGATTATCAGTACAAAGTTTATTTCTAGTATTTCATATTTTATTTTGTCTAGTTCAGTGGTTTGGGGTTATCACATGACCCTAGGTAAAAAAAAAAAAAGTAATCAACTCTGCAAAATGAATGCTCAAATATTATTCAGTGTGTCATTATGTCGTGGGTGTGAGACCTGCAGAATTACAGGTGTGATTGTTAAAAAAAAAAGGAAAAAAAAGAAAGAAAAGCTCTCTTGCAAATCACTAGGATCTAATTTTATACATTTTGGAGCATGAAGTTTTATAGCCTTCAGCACAGTCTACAGTGTAGCTTGTGCGTTCAAGACATTTTGGCATTCCTAAAGCATATGTACTAATCTGTACAAAGCAAAAACCATATTCTGGTGATTATTTAGCCTTAATCTCAGCATATCATGTCATGTGGCAAGTTTTCTCTGAGTGTTTGATATTTATATTTTTGAACCAGGATGTTTGCAAGTAGTTCGCCACAGTCTGAAGAGCTCCAGCACTGGTATAGTGAGCTCTCTGGACACATACACTGATCTTGTCTAATCTGTTCAACCAAGGGTGCCCAACTCCTGGAGATCTTCCTTCCTGCAGAGTTTCGTTCCAATCCTAGTCTAACACACACACACACCTGATCCAGCTAATTAAGTTCTTTAGCGGCTTCTGAATATTAGGGCCAAGTGTGTTGGAACTAAACACTGCAGGGTAGAAGATCTCCGGGAATGAGGTTAAGCACCCCTGTACTAAGCCCCCCACCAACACACACACACACACACACACACACACTTACACTTTGTTCTTCTTTCACACTTGGTAGCTGCCCTCCCAATGCCAAACTCTGTTTACCCACAAACAAAATCTAGGCCTTCCTCTCAAATGGTTCTCAGACCAACGCTTGGGCGTTATGTAACACACCTTTATCTAAATTGAAGTGTGACTAATAATTGAGTGCTAGGGATTTCCCCGCTCGCTCACTAAGAAGTTAACAGCCGTTCATTTTCACCGGACCTTTGCTGGCTTGTTTGTCTCGCTAGCACTTATTGTCTTCCTCTCATTAAATGGATCACAAAGAGGCCTTTATTCATGTCTGTTCAGATCAGGTCTGGCCATTACGAATTTGTGATCTGGAAGAATTTATGAGCAACGTAGGTAGGCATTTTAATTAGAGATATTTGATTTGTTTTCAATAGGAAATGATCTATCTATTCTAACTACAGACATAAAATAGAACCATCTTATGTTATGGTTATGTTAAGATCTCTTATTCCTCTGAGCGAAAATTGGCTAGAATTTTGTTGGATAAATATTAGTTGGATACAAAATGCAACATGGAATCAGTGGAATCAAGTTTCCTGTTTTGAATTGGAAATTGTATTGAAATCAGTAAAGGGCATTTCATTTTGAGTTCAAGCTGAGAGGAAAGTATGAAACATTGTTTTCAGATTTACAAATCCACTGTGGATTGTTTACTCAAGTTCAAAAAGTAAGAGCAAATGTCATTCCAACTTTTCCTTGCCCAGCTGTTGAACCCAGCCCATAGTGAGTTAAAGTAAAATCATTTCATTCAAACAAACCTGGTTCTGACATGTTCAAAGCACAAGTCTCATTCGATGATAAAGTAGAGGGGATTGGTAAATTGGCCAGCCGGTGGCATACACACTCAGCTCTTTGTTTTCTCACCAAAGTGGCCCCTATTCAAACACAGCCGAGTTGCGCGCTTGGCTCCAAAGACGTTCAGGGCTGCGGCGGCGAGAGCTGCGAGAGACTTGTCAATATATATTGTGAGCATTAGGCAGCAAAGTGGAGTGATAGCTCTCAAGGGGACTGCCCTTAAGCTGTTCTTCTATAAATATTAATAAGGCCCACCAGCCTGCCTGGAAGGTAGCTCCGCACATTTGGCCCATGTCGCCGACTGTAGTTCAGCATGTCAAGCTGTGATGGGGGAGAGGACGAGTTGACATTTAGCGACACGTCTCATTTCCAGCCCAATTTCATGAATCCTGTCTGAAATGGCACCCCAAGCTGCTGACCTAAAAAAAGGAAAACGAAGAGCTGGGAAAGTATATCTCTTTTCCCACCCTCCAAAAGGATCTTGCCAACAAGTTTTGTGTGCTTCCCTGCAAGGACAGAAACTTTGTGTGCTATTTAATTACAACCGAAGAACAATGCAGTCATTACCTGGAATTATATAATATATCTCTTGATAATGTTTACTACGGAAGTCCAGAGAGGTCATGCAGTATTATTTTTTCCCTGCCCCATACTTTTCATGGGATGTCAAGATAACAAAAGTTGTTTTTCTCGAAATCACAACTTATTTTTGTCGTAATCTCAAATTTTGTTATCTCAAGATAAGTTGTTATCTTGAGAAAACACCTTTTGTTATCTTGAGATCACGAGAAAAATAAGTTGCGATCTCAAGATAAGACAGAAATAATGTCGCCTCTCTGGACTTTTACTTTTTAAGGACTGTACGTTTACTATTTAATTGTCATATATATTATATTAGAATAATAATAGTACATTTGTATTAGTGTTATTAATGTAGTATCATGCAACCCTAATAGTGCCATCAAGTAAAGCCAAATGGGAAGAATATATATAGTATACTGTATATACACTTGTATACTATATATATTCTTGCATTCAGATGTCTCTGCTTATTTGAGTGGTGTTGATGAGCCTGAAGATGTAGCTAATGAGCAGCATAGCGAAAGTCCCTCTCATTTAGAAATTGTATGCATACGTCAAATGCACAGATGTATTGGACTATATAATTATGCTTCACTGGCACGGAATAGACTATTAAAAACTCAGCCATACATAATGTATTGGTGGCTGTCAGAAGAGTTTATCTTCTCACTTTTTCCCGTGCAGAGAGAATGATCCCTGAGTGGAGGAATGACCTTTAAAAGAAGAGTGCTCTACTGTTTGGGTGCTCCATTTTTCTTTGCAAAATAATGTCAGGCCCTCTAAGTGCCTTTGAACTGACCAGGAAAATGCAGTGTGTGCATTCGGCTCTGGGTGTGAGTACTGAGGCGTTTAATGGCCGCCGCCAGCTCAGGCATTCAGTTGTTCCCATTTGGTCCTGGTTTATTTTGTTAAAATAGAACTTTTGGAAAAAGGCTACATGAGCTTTGGATGGGTTTCACTTCATGCGCGTGTCATTTCCTGTAGTAAACTATTAACTCCAAAAAGAAGTTTAGAGTAGAAATGGGCAATATGACGATATGATATCAATATTGCGATACATAATAATAATATCACCTTTATTGTCGCATATACAAGTACAGTGAAATTGATTCTTCGCATATATCCCAGCATGTTGGTAAGGTGGGGTCAGAGCGCAGGGTCAGCCATGATACAGTGCCCCTGGAGCAGGGAGGGTTAAGGGCCTTGCTCAAAGGCCCAACAGTGGTGGAGCTGAGGTTTGAACCCATGACCTACTGATCAGTAGCCCATTGCCTTAACCACTGAACCACCACTGCCCCTGATTGTGATACATTGCATCACAATCAGCTTTTCTGCCGGTATGGCAGTTATCTTCAGTACTTTTATACCACTGACCAATTCCACTTTTAAATACAGTAACAAGTAACTTATTGGACATTAAAATCTATTTCTGACATAAAGGCTACAAAAGAATTCCATACTGCATGGGATATTAAAAATAGAATTAAAAATATTGTTCCTTGGAAGTCATTGTCCAGTTGTCCTGTTGTAGTTTCGAAAACTATGGAAGATAAAATAGATGTTGATGGTTTGTCAAAAGAATAAAGTGGACACGGAGAAAACAAGATTTTCCAGTTTGGAACACCTGAGATGAGCAGCAAACGTGGCATGATGAAACCGGCATCAAGCATGTGTAGATGACTTTCATGTCCGGACTTTATTGTTTTGATCCTTTCTGATAGATTAAGATTAAATATTGGTACTTTTCCATCACAGCAGATTCTGTATTACGGTTGTGACTGAGCAAATTAGTAGCCTAAAGATAGACTCCTAAAACATACCAGACCATTTGTAATTATGTAATGAGTGTATTTTATGGCAGTTTACTCCTGATTCAAAGTTTCAGTCAATGTGGATTCACCCGTCATGGTCATTGCTTCTGTTAGGGCTGGTTTATACTTGCTGCATGGCAACATGTACGCGCGCGGACGCCGCAGCTATGCGAGCGTCATTGATCACATACTCGCTTCCCTAATGTCCGTACATCTGGAGGATTAAAACTCTGTCTACTAGGAGGCAGGTCAGAGCCAAAACATGCCAGAGCCGGAATATCTTCCTCGACCACTTCCTGATTTTGCACAAGGGAGTAAACAGTGAAGATTGCGGGAGTTGAGGAGCCTATTATAATGTGTTTCTTGAGAAAACGGGAGAAACAGCGGCAGCGGCACCAAAGTAGATGGTGTATCAGGCCATTAAATCAATCTCGACACGAAAAAAGTAGCATTGCTTCACTACACTGCCCCCGCCGTTGGTACGCTGGTATTACACGACACATATACGTGGCGGAAAACTTTTTGGGACGTACACAATCGACGTGCTGAATGAACGCAGGATACGGACCGGCGCCATATTAAACGTCCGACTACGTTATCAACAGCAAATATAAACCAAGCCTAAGGCTGCGTAAGGTTTGTTCAGTCTTCTTAGATTTTTAATGATTGTTTGCAAGCTGGAGCATCAGGATGAGTCGTGTTTGACAAGGTGTAAAATCACACCTTTTTGATGTTAAGGAGTTTGCTCAAGATTCAAGATAAGGGTGTTAATTAATTGACAAATGTTGTAGTTTGAACTTATTTTTGTCTCCCGTGAGCTTCAGATTTGCTACATTTGAGTCGAAAGAAGGGGCTGCACCACTCATATTAACATAATTCCACACTCATTTTTTTGTATTTTGTAGAATGCTTAGGGCATCATTTTGTTATAAACAACAGAAATATAATCATTGCATTTTTTGTTGGGTTCATGTCAAGAATTTTCTGAGAATCATGACAAATGGCACTATCTTGGTAAATCTTCAGTTTTGAAGTGCTTCATGTACATGCCTCCACTACATCTCACTGAATTTGTGAAAATATAAGTTTATTGCAATGTGCAGACTGCCCTTGTGGTTAAATAGAAACCTGAGCATTTTTCCACTCCTTTGTTCAGCACAAAATGAGAACTGTTGACAAATCGTGTCATCATGTAGCAACTGACTGTTAGTGCAGTCGTTTTGTCCTACCTTGGACCAAGTATGAAGGACAGACGTAACATAAATCGTGTCTGGCTTTAGCTGCTGTTTTAGCAGGAACCACAAGCGAACATTAGCAATAGTCAGCCAAAAACAATGTGGCTCAATCATGTGCATCCAGCATTCCACTGATTTCAGCCAAGTCAGAACCTAAAACAACTTTCCTTCAGTTTTCAGAGCTATAAATTGCATAACCTGCATTACAGTCCCCTACACTTGTCTCATGTACTAACTAGGATCTAAAATAACATGATTCTCTTCCCCTCTTCGCTCTTCTTTGAGAAGGTTAAGCAAGGTTAATTCCCTTGATTACTTATGCATACCATTTCATTTCTGTCAATACTATTGAATTTTGTTTAAAGAGAACTAATAGAAAAGTTTGAGAAAGTAATGAGCATTTACATTGATTAATTCAAGACATGCATGACTTTCTTGAAAGTAAAATCAAAAATGTTAGAGGAGGGGTTGATGATCTTTTTTTTTTTTAAACTGAAAACAAAAACAATAAAAAAAATCATAAAACATAACTAACCTCATGAAGCTAAACACAAGACATGCAATAACCGACATGTTAATTATTCCCCATGTTCTGAATAGAATATCATTAATCATTAAATAATCATTCAATTCAAGTAACTTATATTTCAGTATATAAGCAATATTTTGCTACATAATAGTATACCATCAAGTAGTCTTGTCTCTTTTAACAAAGACAAGATGAGATCAGAATTTTATGATCGTAATAAGATAAACTGGAACATCATAGGGAGTTAATGCACACTTTTAACCACCGTTGCGATGTGTCATATAATGATGAAGGTGTGAAGGTGAGTGATAATAAATGTATTACATCCCTCTGACCCATTTATCTTTTCGAAGCTCATTTTTTCCGACACCCACACCGGGGTCATGTAAGGAATTGAAAAATGACCAAATGCACCAGTGTCACTAGATTTGTGTCAAAATCCATTTCCATGAAATTTTCTAAAATTGACTAATAAAAATGCCAGACACAAAATGAGTTTAGTAATGGGCTTATTAATATTAATTCAAATTCACTACTTTATTTCAGCGTGCTAAAAATATATACCAGGATGAGAAGATTCATTCGAGATACTTCAAGGAAAAATGTTCAGTGATATGTAAATTGCACACACTTGCATAATAAACCCTAAAAGAAAGTAGAATTATTTTCAGGAATGTCATTGTGTCATATTGAAATTTAAATGGGATAATGTTAATGTCTTATACAACCAGTGATTATGTCTGGAAACAAAAAACAGTCAAGTTTTCAGCTTGTTCCTATTGGCAAAGTGGATTTCTTGGTTGCTTCACACCAGAAAATAATGATTTATGCTTTTAAGGCTTACGAGCTGAATCTGTACTCGAACAAGCTACCTTAGTCCTTAAGTCTCATTTGTCTGATAAATAAAAATGCATCTACAATATTACATAAAATCAGAAGCAGGTTTATGAATTGCAATTCCGTTCCTTCCATTCCGTCGTTCTTGGTACGTCCACTTTGCTACATAACCAGTAATTTGATTTGATTTGAACCCACTGATGATACTGATGGACTGTAGTGGCTTTGCATTACCCGATTGTGCCTGTGAGTATTGCACAATCACAGCTTTGCCTAAAAGTGGTGCTTAGATGCTAGAGACACATTATCTGCAACCCCGAAGCATACTTTTGCACACTAATTTATGTTGGAAATTAAATATTAAGGATGTGGTCATTGGGGAAGAGAGATAAATCACAGTAATATGGCTGACTTGAGGAAAAGATTAATCTAACTCTCGGTGTATTTGTGTTTGTGTTGGTCATTCGGCTGACTTTCAAATCCCAGGAAGCAGCAGTCAGAATTGGGATGAATCTAATAGCGTAATGAATTGCACTAGAATATTTGCAGCTAGTTAAAGTCTAGATTCGGTGTCGTACCCAGAGACCAAAAATGTTCCTTAAAGGATCAAGTGTTTTGCAGTTGTGTAATACATGAAGAAAAATAAATGCTCCTTGTTGAATAAATAATAGAAGCACTCGGTATAGCCGAGGAGAGAGATTGAGTAGGGGGAATTCTCACTTTACCAAAGCCAACTACTTGTATTTAACCCTTTATCAGCCAGTTACTTCCCTTACTGGCGAGGTAGCATCTGCATTTAAAACCTTAGTGCATTTATGTGCAAATTCTCAAAACGCTTCAGTTTGACGTGATTCAGGTGATTATTTTCGTAACAGTGTAAATGGAATAGCATGTGTGAGCCAGCATGATGAGCGCTGCAGCAGCAGATTCACGCCCTCGGAAGCCGAGACTGAAATGGTTTTCTGTTCCTGGAGCTCAGGCTGTAATATCTCCATGCTGAACTGGATCATGCAGACATTATGAAAGAGAGCGTGTTGCTTCTAATCCACGTCTCTGTCTCCGGCCTCTCTACCCGCCCGCTGTGGTATGATTCAGATTCACACATTATCGCAGTTATCCAGAACAATGTCGCAGACGAAGTTCACAGAGCAATTAGGATTTGCCACTAAAGACGATTAGAAAGGGCAAAAATAACTCAACCTGCTAATTAGTGTAAATTGACAATGAACAGAATGAGGAATTTATTTATTTATTTTTATTTTTTTACATTTTCCTGTTTTGTTTTTTTCCATCTTCATTAGACCAGATAAATAATAATGGTTGTTGACGAAATCTTGCATGAAAGCTACAGATAGTATAAATTGAGATCTTTCTCAATTTATTCTATCTGTAATCTGTAATTCTTTTCCAGATTTAGTTTTAAATATTCGTTTATTTTAGCTAAGATTGTATTACAAATTAATATTCCAGCTGAGATGAGCAATTGAGTAAGATTTATTCTTGTGCAGAAATATTATTTTTTGGACAGAATTTAAACCTGAATTTTTCTCGCTAAGTAGCCCTTATCCACATCCTGAACAGAATTATAATCTGACATTTCCTTTGGATGGAAATTAAGATTCTGTGTAAAATGAATTGGTCCTTAAAGAGTAAGAAAAGGGACAGAGAACCAAGTAAACGAGGCTTTATCCATAATATCTGTAGTATAGTAAAAGGGCTGATTGGGTAAACACAGCTGTGATGTATCCGTTAATGATTTTGGTTTTTCAATCCCTTGAGTCACAGTTGTAATTGGGCTTAAACCCCTCATTTCTGATCTTTAATCTTAATCTTACAAAAAGTAAAGGCATTTATTTTTGATGCTACTTTCATTACGCTAATATTAATGTTTTTTTTTTAAACACTTGTGTCTCTCAAAAGACATGTGCTGCTGGCCATATTGCTCACCAGACAACGTTACCAAAATAACTGAGAACCGGGTGTGGCAAATATCTCTGCAGAACTTTTGTTTACATGTTTGGGGAAAAGTGTATAATTTATTTAATTTTTTTTAAAGAAAGATGACAAATACAAAGTGCCAAAACTGTGGTTTGGGAAATGGGAGCAGAAGGTAAGAAAGGTGAGAAAACACTAAAATCTAGGCTTGTTGCAACAGGTGACCAAAATAATCTTTAGCTTTAAATTGCCCATAGTCCGTTGCCCATAATCGTCTTTAAATCATTAATGTAGGCTAAAAACTCTATATGCAAGCACGGTTTCCTGCAAAAATATTTTGAGAAAAAAAGCCATTTATTAGCCTGTTCACAGATTTTGAATTATACGTATATAATACACTCTAAAAACAAGAAATACTCTCAGCTTTTCAAGAAAATCGAACCCATATGTATTTGCTGGTCCACCGAAAGGTTGAGAAATGTGAATGGTCCTGCTCAGTGATACAACACTTTTGAAATGTGGGATGGTTGCACTATGTATAAAACACATTATAATCATATGTTGTAATGTGAAGATGAAAAAGTAAGACGTCACAGAAGCCATTTCTACCTTTTGACTCTAAAGTGTTTGAAATCATATAGAATTCAGCTTCACAGCCATTGCCAATATACCCGGCACTAACCTGGTCCGGAGATACATAAGCACACGTCTTTAGTAAAATATAAGATGTGGAATGTCTGTAGTTCATGGTGGAGGTCGGATTCGGTAAAGGTTGATCAGAGCACCTTCTGTGCACGACACATTGGAGATGCGCTTTTTCATTTGTGTCTCAGCAAGACTCCCATCTTCTGTTGACTCAATATTGTAATTAGAAACCCAGGGAGCCAAGATGGAGGCCGCAGTTCATGTATACCATAATTAGTGGAGAGAATAGAAAGTCAATATCTTAACATCCTGCAAACATCTTTGTTGACCCTGCCAGGTTTTTAGATACGTGTAAAAAAAAAAAAATCATTTTCTGACTTTGTAGTGTAATTCTCCTTTCTCTACATAAATCACTGCCATCTTTCTGTTTTAAATATGCTGCAGGGGAAAATGTTCTTTTTTTTTTTCCTTTTTTTTTTTTACTTAATCACTTTGTAAAAATGCTTTCATGAAAACTACAGCAAGCTGATGGATATGAATTCATTTTATGTAGCTAAGCAGTTCGATTTATTGGCTCACACATTCTGTGTGGTAAAATCATTCGACATGCACATCAATATTCATATACGTCCACTCATTAAAATGAAAATTTGTTATTGGCCATGTATGCCCTCTGGCCTATGCAATTTTATGCATAAGAAGGCTACATATTCAGAATTATCAGGGGCGCTGCTTACTCAGCAGTACGTTTTGGTTTAAGGAACATGCTGACTTTTGGCATTCTTTGCTAAATTAACATTACATTATCATTTGGATACCTAGGGGATGATATATTGACTGCCATTTATACACAGCAGTAGGAAACAGTGATCATTTGTCAATTATATTTCGAAATATCGCTGAAGAAAATGGATGTACAAATGTTAATGTAGCTGCACGAAAAATATAAAATAACCACGCTCAGTGGGTGTAGGCTCTTAAATAGTATTTTAATTGGAAATTTGAGGGAAATGTGACTGACACTAATAGCTAGTTTTCTTTGAGAATAACGACGTAAACAAAATGCATGAATTTGTAGTTAGCGAGAGGACTTCAAAGCATCTTCAACCTTCTTTGTTAGGAAAGCTTTGGTAATTAAATATATGTTTACCAGCAGGCTATCGAGCTTCAATGTTAAGCCCTGATGACATGAGAAATTGTTTGCCTATAGAGATAATGATGCGTCCCATGGGTCAGTTTGGAGGTCTTTGGCCCATAGGCTACTCAGAATGTCAGTGAAGTGTTCCCTGTTACCATCTTGTAAGCGTATCTGAAGTGCGATTGATAGCGATGACATCATTCATGTTGAGTGATGATGCAGGAATCCTTTAGACTGGTTGTAGCCGTCACTCTGTCTGGTGCTGTGACTCGCTATACAAACCTCCACCGAGCTCTTCAGCTTGGATTCACCCCATCTGCAGAGTATCACTTTCCTCAGAGTCTTAGATAGAGAGGGAAACAATTACGCCGAGATTTTCTTAAATAGCAGTGAAGGACTGTGTGTATTCCGGCATAAGTGGGATATTTTAGCTCTGGGAAGAAGCCTTCATCAGAAAGGCTACCACTGCCAATACCACCCTAACCTTGCAACTTCTCATACGTATTGTCTCATGTGAATCTAGTAGTGTGTTTGTAATGTACACGTCATAAATTCACACATAATGAGAATTGTTGCCTACCAGATTTTGGTCCAATGAAGCTTTTTTTTTGTTTGTTTATGTCTGTTTGAGACTTTGGGTGGCTTGGTTGTAATTCAAAAGTCTGCGCGGCGACTAAATAGTTATTCAATTTTCCTGCTGCCATGTGATTGATGAATGTCACTTCGAGGATTAAATAACATACTCTCAGTTCTGTGTAATAGCATTCCTTTGCCCTAATGTCTGTCTGTCTGTGTGACAGTTTGCATTTTACCATCACACTGGTGCAGACGGTATTAGTGTTGTCACGATAACAAATTTTGACTCGTGACGCGATACCTGAAAGCTGTCATGATAAAATATCCCAATAGCTCACCGCGGGGCTTTGGCAAGTGTTCTGTTACCTTGCACAAGCACCAAGATGAAAGAAAATAGCTTTTTTTTTCTCACATGAGAACTTTTTTTATTCCTCTGCTGAAATAGTACCCAGCTCATCATGCCCATGGATGGTTGTAATTATCTGACATTTTGTAATTAGAAGGGTAATTGCTCAAAATTCAGAGTAATCTCCAAGGGCTCTTTTGAGGATCTGTGAGCAGAAGGTCAGAAAGAGTCGAGGGAAAATAGGACAGGACTTTGTTCTGAAGGTTTAGATGTGAATGTTTACTTTTCTTTCATAAAAAGAAAGTGACAATTACGTTGATGGCCACTTATTAGGTGTATTTTGGAATTCCTTTGTTCTCTTTCTGTTTTCCATTTGTGGCTTTCCAGGTCCATTTTCTTTTCTTTTTTTTGTTGGGACAAATAAGGATGATTTTTTTTTTTTAAGCACAGTAGAACATTGAAGGGCATTGAGGAAGCACCAATTTAGATATTGGTCACTTGTTAAAGGTGACTTTGCTTCATTAAACTACATAATTGGGGACATTGTGCTTCTGGGTGAGACTTTATGGAGCATTAAGCATCATCATTAGTGTAATTTCTGTGGTGCTGTCATGTGTAATAGTTCCAGTACATGACCCATCAGTTCCACTCATATCTTAATAATACACAGATAGCAGCAGATGCATGCTTATGAGTTGGAGAATATTCATGCAAGCAAAAAGTGCCTGAAAATCTGGCTTTAATTGTGTTACTGTAATTAGAAGGGTAATTGCTCAGCCTGTCCGGAATGAAATAATGAACAAATACTGTGGGATGTCCCATGTACCAGCTACTCTGTTGGTTGTGTTACATTTCAATATACACACATAATGAGACATCTTGGGGATAGTGCGCATTTTTTATTTTTTTTGTACCATGCTTTTTGATCGTTCATGCTTTTTCTACCAATCTTACCTTTCACAATCTCTGTGTAAATGTATTGCTTTTAAATTCAGAATTGTAGTCTGATATCACATTTGTGTTTTATGGCTTCTTGAAATTTCACAGCAAGTTTGGCTCGCTTGGGTATTAAGTGTAAATGCCTTGGTGCATTGAGAAATGTAGAGCCTTACATTTATTCAGAATGCAGATTACTAAAGGATTTAAGTAATTTATTCTCTCAGGCAAGTTAGACACTTAAATTGATGCAGGATTGCTCTTTTTAAAGAGCCAGCCAACACTTTTTGTTTCTTAATGTTTCCTTAGAATGGTGCACTGCAATCCAGACGGATTTGAACTTAAACGCTTGTCTCGAGTTTCCAGAATCCACTGCCGCGTGATCTGTTCATTAGCTGCTACAGTTGACTAGCAAGAGTTTGTGTAGATTAAAAAAAACACCTCCTCTGTTCCCTTTCATCCACTGAAAAACCACCATCGTATTGTGGAGACGTGTTAACCCGCAGCGGGCCTGTTAACAATCTGTATTGCGTTAACTAACACCATTCCGGCGGTGAGCTCGACACGACGTGTCCCGCAGCACTGCGGAAGTGAGCGAGCCGGGCGCTGGGTGGCAGCGATGCCCGCGCTGGCCCTGATTCCAGATCTGAGCCTCCGGGGAGCTCTCGGCTTACGCCTGTCGCATCCTGCCGCGTTAGCAGGGCACGGTGAAATAACACGCTGCCATCTGGAACGCAGCCTCTCTATCACACTCGCCTCAATTAAGAGCTGTTTGTTCAAGCCAGACAGATTTTTAAAGTCTTTTTACTGTACCATAAGTCTTTGAAGTCTCTGATGCGACTCTTTGATTGCTCTCGGCAATGTGGTGCTTTTTGTTGTTGTTGTCGGTTTTTTAACACTCAAGGATTGTAATTTGATATTTTAAAAGCATGTGCGCAGCAGGTGTGGAAAAGTAGCGTGTGAAGTCTGGGAGGGTGAATCTGGGCTTTGTGGTGTTGAGATGTGCACTCGCTTGGGTGAAAGCACTTTAAGGGTGAAGGCTCGACCTCCGTGCTCAACACGACCCTCTTGTGACCCCACTTTAACCGACAATGAACACCCTTGAAAGGTTTTTTGTTCTTCGTCACCTCTCGCTCCTATTTTCTGTCCCTCAATAAGAATTTCTTTTTACCTTAGAGGGTTCCTCTTTGTACCTCTAACTGCGTACTCATAAGGTGTGCTGGCACAATGATCTGAGTCACATTTACCTCAAACATTATGTCCGTTCTGGTTGTGTTTCATGTTACTTCTACGTGCTGTTCAAAAGGCGTTTGCACTTGAATCCCCCAAGGTGCATGTTTCTTCCAAGCTTTCGCATAAACTAAACTCTTACAACTTTTACGTTACATATAATTGGTTGTGTGTCAAAATGATACTTTACAAGTGCTAGAATCTTAACGACTCGTGCAATCTTTCAAACAATAAAAACGCCTAATGATTGGAGAGCCTTTAAGGGTTATGAGGAACGAACTAATTAATGCAAAGTACAGCTGTGGGATTCAAGCTCATAACTGACTTCTCCTGCACCAGCAGTAATCAGTAGACTTTCCCAAATGTACATAGAGAACAGACCTGAAGGAGCGAGTCTGGACCTCCCTGTGCTTCATAATCCAGCATGCCCAGAATAAAATATTGTGTATAAATTAATCTTCAAACTCGCACCCTGCATGCACATCCATGGATTGAGTTTGAGTACAGCTGCCTGAATTAATTCTGCTCAGTTAATTTTAATTTCACAACCACATGCTTCTCCACATTTCCAAATGTGTGAAAAAAATTAACCCCTGCCTACCTAAGACATGCTGGTGACATGTTTTTGAAAGCTTTATTCATCACACACATTTTTGACATATCATAACGCTTCCTCGTAAAAACTAGAGAAGCAAAATGTATAAATAATACAATGTTTCTACAATAAAGAATGTATGGCATTAGCTCTCGGAGCTTTTTTTCCATGAGCTTCTATGCCACCTGATAGAAAGGTGCTTTATTTGGGATATTTTGGGCTGCGAGTCATCCATGAAGTGCCTTTAAGTGTGAATGTCATTTGCACAGTTTCTTAGGTGTAATCGGGTCGGGTTTGATCTTCTCCTTCAAAAAGCAGAGAGAGAAAAAAAAAATCGAAAGAATGAATTGCTTTGGCCGTCACACCTTAGAAACATGATCAGTTTTGTTTATGGTTCATGGTCGAGTTTGAGCCTATGCTTGAAAAACAAATAGAGAGAATAAAAAAAAAAATATCTAAGGAATAAATTGCTATAAACATTCCAGTGCAGATCCATGGCTTGGTGCCAACAGTTACGCAGTTTAGAGTTAGAACGAAAAGCTGCACCTTCAGCCATATTTCCAAGTGACTGCTTTTTTATTTTATTTTAGTGCACTGTTCATAAGTAAGTCTATAAGGAAAGCTCATGGCATCTGTATGTGACTCATAGCTAATACACGCATTATGTTCAGTGTTCCCCAAAAGACTGAAAGCTGCATTTTGGAAGCTCATCTGTGGTTTCATGGCCTAACGGAGCAAAAAGGCTGGTCATGGCACTTAAGCGTGCCATGCTGTTAGCTTATCTGAGCATGCAGGTTGGGTGCCCGAGATGCCAGGGAGATATGGGCAGCAACGGGATTGCAATCTGAACCTAGCACTTAGCATCTCTTGTGCTATCAGTTACAACAATCAGTAAGTGAGAAGGGTTCTTCAGGGCTGCTAAGACGTGCTTCTTAAAGCATCGCCAGCGGCAGTGAATTCCCACCAGCAATGCCCGCTGCCATGTGGAGTTGAAGGGCATTCAAAGCGATGCCTCTTGAATGAGCACGGTGGGGGGATACCACTGGGGGGGGAAATTTTTGTAATTTGAACTGGCAGCAGTCACCTGGATGCCATACCTAGCACCGAACATCGGCTGCTTAATTAGAATTGCACTTTAATCGTATGCCGAGTGTTGTGGCATTAACGGGATCCCTGTTTTCAGCCTCATCTCATCTCTTTAGGAGTTCTCCAATCATTTCATTTTCAATCGCTTTGCCGCTCCATTAAATTTGACACACACACGTATACACACGCACAAAAACCAAGCTTAACAACAAAATGGCAAACTCAGCACCACCACTCATGTCCAGCTTTCTCAGCCCAGGGCCAAACTCCAAATCCCGCTTGTGTAACCATTTATCCCTGCCTCCATTTGGTTAATAGATCCATTAGGCAGGAGAGAGAGCAGAGTGAGTGTGTGTGTGTGTGTGTGTGTGTGTGTGTGCAGTGCGAGCTGAGTGTGTGACACGTTAATTCAGCGTAATTTATGACCGGGAGCGCTGCAGGAGAAGCCTTCCTGCGCGAGTTGTATCTCTGAGGATCTCCTCTCCTCGCATGCTCTCTCTCCATCAGCGGGGCTAAGAGCACCCTCTCGCTCACATCCGCCCGACGCGAGCACAAAAGCACGCTGCCATGCTGGAGAGACACACAATAGCCGGGGAAAGGCTTAACGTAGCGCACTAGCAGCCCGTATAGGTGGGGGGCTAAAAGCACACCTGCCGAGAGAGTGGAGGCTAATCGGATTTTCCTCTCACCGTTATGGCCGCTCGCTGCTTCTCATATGGTTTATATTTATGGAGGGCTGTTGCTCGAGCGAACACTTTCCCCCTCCTCCTCTGTCTGTCTGATTAGATCCTCGATGATGGCTGCGGCCCAGAGCCGTGGTGATCAATCCTAATTTGCCGGGCGAATTAGATTAACATATAAAAGATGCAGTGCGCTGACCTGAATGGTTGAAAGGATGTATCCCTGTCATGCAGCTCTAACACTAAGAGACACCCAAAGGAAGCCATCTTTTTGTTGTTTTTGGAGAGCGCTCTTGAACAGGGCTACTTTTAAACAGCGCTGATTAAGAGACGTGCTCCGATTTTCCAAGAATCACACTGTAGTAGTTAGTCAACTGGGAATATGCTGACCTGCCACTCACTCCACAGGCCATCTGTTTGTTTTGGGCCGTGCTGATGTATGTGATATTTGCATGGCTCGCACTGGTACTTTCTCACTTTCTCACGTTGTAATTGTTTCATTTCTGGAGAAATGTGAAAAACGTCTCTGCCTGTCTGTTATAGTGCACAAAGTCACCCCGTGGAGTACTTCAATTATTTGCCTCGCTACTCAGCATGTTTTGAAAATCACAAATGGACCCTCTTTTCCTTCATCCAACTATATTCACTGAAATCCAATTCAGCAAGCTAAGCACGTTTACAGCAGCAGGGTATAGCCTATAGACGAAACTGGGTGTTTATGACTCTTGGGCTCCACCCAATGCAATGAGAAGGATGAAAGGATGTATAGATGTGTTGGTGGCTCCCAGGATCGACTCACAGTTTCTGAAGAATCATGCATTTTAGCCTTAGCCTATCCACGTTCCCCCATGTGCTTCTCTTATTACAGAGCTTTTTATTGAGCTGTGGGCTTCTAAAAGCTGCTAGAGGGTCCCTTTCTAGCAGGCTAAGCAAATATTCATGAATTGGGGCCTATCAAGCAGCATTTTACATTGTGCAATAAATCCAGACGTGCTGTTGACAGGAAACTGTATTAGAGTGCACCATCTCTGAAGCTGAAAACTGACAATAATCCAACTGTGTGTGTACTTATGTTTTTTTTTTTTTGTTTTTTTTTGCAATTATCTTATCTTAGCCTACATGCAACATTTGAAGCAAGAACAGGCACGCTGTCTCCATTAAGTAAGTAATTGGTCTAACTGAACATGATTCATTGGTCGCCCATTGCTTTAGTGACTTTCGGCAAATATGCTGTTTCATTATTTATTTAGCATTAGTTACACTGATGCCCCGTCACTGTATGTAGTGTGTGACTCATGCAAGTTATAAGTCAAAAAGTCATGAGTGCAAAAACCATTACAGTTTAACAACACCGCTCACTGAAGTGTGTTTGTGATGTATTGTGCTTAAGCTTCTTGTTCTTTTTGTTTGGAAACACTGTTATGGTGCATTGGAGAAGAAATGTAGCTAAAGAAAAATGCCACAGTAAAAGTTATCCAGGGTTTACTTTTTCCAAAGTAACAATTTTTTATGGGTGGGAATCTATAGGGACCAATTCGATTCGATTTCGATTCAGGGTGCCACAATTCAAATATAAATCGACCTTTTTCGATTCCTACAGCCTGTCTGATGTTTTTTTAGTATAACCACTTGCTTCTTTTAAAACATATCGTGATCATTTTCATCCATTATGAAAAATAATGCTTTTCCAGCATGACTAACAATATGTCACTCAAATGTTCATAATTTTTTACATGTTCAAAGGCAAAAAATCCCCAATTGAATGTTAAATATCCCATGTTTTAGTCGTCTAACGTAAGCCTAGGAATCAAAACATGCATTTCCTAAACATTTTGGCTAAATGGCCCTTGTGTCGCTTGATGTAGAAAAAGGGGTTTGAATAATACTTTATTTTCACAATTTTTTAATTATGTGTCAACCTACTAATTAAATATAAAAAAAGAACAAAGATTGTGTCACACAAGTGATATTAGGCTACATGTAATGTTAATTAGTTAATTCCCAACAGGCATTATAAGAGTCATGCTTTTCTGTGGCTGAACATCAAATGGTGTTCTATTGGGCAAATAGTGCACTACATACATGTAGATACTACATCATCATTATGTTATATCATTATGTTATATCTTTTATAGTGAACATAAATATTGAACAGGAAGCCACTTGGGGTTTGGCCTGTGCGAATAATTCCTGCATGAAAACAAGTTAAAGATGGCGGATGTTTTAGAAATGTAAAGTTGAGCTAAATATCATCAACAGAAATACATTATTGTGTGTGTATAAGCAAAAATGAATCTAAAACATTACATTTTTGAAAGACTATGGTTGGCACAACTGCTAATGTTCACTCCGTCTGTGGCAGTATGCAATTACAGGCTAATTAATATTCAAATGCAGTTTTAAAGGAATTTGCCCTAGCCTATAGTGTTTATTTATTTATTTATTTATCACAGATTTTCTATTAAAAACACTAATTCCTAAACCTATGTATTAGTCCCATTATGACATTTTCGGCATTGAAGCAGAATCGTTTACGAGAGAATCTCAACGTATCAAACAATCTATTATTTTTCCCATCCCTACTATTTTCATCTATTTATTCCAGTTTTGTGACATACATAAATTTTTCTCATTATTTGTATCTCCTTCCACAATTCTTAATATTCATAAATTAAATATAAAGTGAATAGTTTGTAACGAGCTAAGAATCTGTTTGTAATGTAGCACTCTGGGTTTGGTGAAGGTTATACTTAGCGAGTGAGAGTACGTCAGGAGAGAAGGGCAGCACGCACATGCAGACTCTCTGTTCAGCTCTCCACTTTTCCTTTTCTTACCAGGTAGTTTATTAGACTGTCAGAGAGAGGCATCATTTTGCCTGTCTACTTTCAGAGCAGATGTAGCTGAGCGAAATCTGGAGCACAGCTTTTGCCCTCCATTTTTATGGCTGTGATAAAAGAGAGAGCAGGCTGGAATTGACGGCACACCATTGTCTGGGACTACTCCGAACGCGCATCATCGGCGGCAATAAGAGCCCCCGCTGTCACCAGAGAGCTGTTAGAACACGAGTCCCTGCCCTGTTCAGCACAGTTTCTCCTCAGCCAACTCGTCCACACTCTTCTGGAGTTTTTAGCCCTTTGGCTTAGTGGAACTGTAATTGGTTCCCTGTTACAGCTGCACTACTAGTTTCCTGGCAAGGCCTGATTATTGTTACCAGAATGTATCTGCCAAAAGCAACGTTCAGGCATGTAGATAAGCCACTGTGTGTTTCTTTATGCAGTGTTGTAGGCAGGGTCAAATTTATCCAGTGGCTTGAGCAGAGCAGGTTTGAACCTCTACTCAAATTGAATAGAAGCTCATCGAGGCAAATGTTTCTGCAGAGGTTTTTGTCAGTCAGGCATCAGCCTGTGACTTGAAGTTATACTTTTATGCGGAGAGTATATAATCTAGTCTAGTTAAGTCATGTTTTATTGCCATCCATCCAAACGCACATATACGTACAGTGGGACGAAATAGTGTGCTTCCAAAATACAGTGGCTGTGGACACAAGAGTATTTCAGTGTCTATAGTGCAACAATTGTAGATAATAGCAACGTTCAAACCACACAGTTTCAGTAGAGACAGATTTTATATTTCATACTTCAGTTCGTGACTAAGGCTCAGGCAGACACCAACATGCAGCTGGAAGCTTCAGAAATGTTTAACCTTGCCAACTGCAGTTGATGGAAGATTGACAGCTTTGACATCCAGAAGCACTGAACTCAAAGAATTAAACCAGTAAAGATTCTCAAGAAAAACAAACAAACTACAGGCCTTTTTTTTCTTTTCTTTTTTTACATGGACTCGTTCCAAGCAGCTTTCCTTATGAAGCCAAACGGTCAGGATGACTGGTTGATGATAAGCTGATTATCATTTTTGGTAAATAAGCTCTGGCTGGTCATTCTGGAAAAGGGTGATTTGAGTGTTGTCTAGTGTTATTCTAGTGCATTTGTGTATTTATTCTCATTGATGCTGCTTGAAAATCAGTGCACATTTTGAAATGAATCAAAGATGACTCTGAAAGAGATGTATACTTTTTTTTTATTACAGACAGTTACTTTCCCCCCCTTTATTTCTGTCTTGATTCTTAACTCTCTTCTGCTGATGTAACTTCTGAAAAATGAACAAATGTTTTTTTTTTTTAATGTACCTACAGTTTTTTAAGTCCCACATGAACTGTCTGTTTTAAATTACACAGAGATCTGTGTGATTACAGCAGTTCAGAAAAGCAGTGATGGATTGGCCTGCGATATGATGGGCCTGGTAAGTGTGTTCGACTGTCTGGAAACGCACCGTGCTATTATTAGCAACATGTTACATGTTCCTACTGAGAAAATGATATAACATTGACATGGAGGCTCGCTTGTCTTTTTTCGCCTCGTCACAGGCATGGTATAAATTATGGAACATACCATATATATAAGATCTTTTATTTAGTAGGCCTAATATTAGACCTCATATGCCTATTCTACTGCGAGCGTAGAAATATTCCAAAGGTTCCGAATTTGTGCCGAAGTGAAGAGTCTGTCAGTGACGTGACTGATCTTATTTTTTGTTTATATATGCACTCAGCCGCCAGTTTTATTAGATAACCTAGCTTGTATCTACACTTATTGACCATTTTATCTGGTGCACTTTACTGACTGTAGCCCATCTGCTGCTATGCACAATTTATTAGCCCCCCTTTACCCTGTCAATCAATGCAAAGGGACCACCATAGGACCACCACTGACCAGATATTATTTGAGTGGTGAACCATTCTCAGCACAGCAGTGACACTGACATGATGGTGGTAAAGTAGTGTGTGTGGTGTTGGTACGAGTGTATCAGGTTCAGCAGTGTTGCTGGGATTTTTAAATACTTCACTGTCACTGCTGGGTTGAGACGCAGTGACATATTGTGCATAGATAAGACAGTGTTTTTAAAACCCCAGCAACCCTGCTGTACCTGATACACTTGTACCAGCGCCACACCCACTACCTTTCCATAACCATGTCAGTGATATCATTTATCATGATATCAAAATCATATCATCATATCGCCCAGCCCCACCCTTTACTATAAACCGCTCAGCTGTATTCTTGGATTGTATCCTGCCTCAATTCAATTATAAGTCGCTTTGGATAAAAGCATCTGCCGAACAAA
Source organism: Olivaichthys viedmensis (assembly GCA_028565825.1). Lineage (NCBI taxonomy): Eukaryota > Metazoa > Chordata > Actinopteri > Siluriformes > Diplomystidae > Olivaichthys > Olivaichthys viedmensis. The sequence continues at coordinate 13,903,593 of JAOUQW010000047.1, read as the reverse complement.
TGATGTAAATGTAAAATGTATATTATGGGCCTAAATCTCTTTGTCTAGAACAGGGAAACAAAGTTGCCTAGCTTTTAGCATGCTACTCACACATATGGAGGCCCCTGCAGCTGCTAGAGAGCCATGAAAAACACATGATGCCATACTGCGGAAAAATAGTGTGTGACATGGGAATAGGCCTCAGCACTCAACCTTGACGCATACACATACACACACACACACACACACATGGAGCTTAGGGATAAGACACTTTTTTGATGGCAGCATCACTGCTAGCATATTGCTAGTGTATTTTATAACCGCTGCAGTGTTTAAAGCCGAAACGCTACATGCACTCTTTCCTATGGTCTAAAACACTCCGCTGTCGCCGAAGACGTCTATAAGACTCACAGCACTGATTATCTTGTGTATGAGCACAGTACTGTGATTTGGAGGTAGGAGAAAAGGAGATGAAAAGGTGTGAGCGGCTCTCTGCTTCAGCAGTCTTATTGCGAGTCGTGGAGCTGGGGGATTGGGCACGAACGCTTGTGCCTTCTCAGCTTTGGCTCCAGTCAGTGAACATGTCTTTGGAGTTTGAGAAGCTGGTCATGCCGGGCTGGCCTCTAGTGCCGGTGGGATTACATACTGTTGATTATTGCTTAGCTGGTTTTTAGGACCGCTCTCTCACCCTCAACCAAGGCCGTAAATCAGAGGCCGGCCTGGCCAGGGGGGCATAATGAGCTGTAATTGCACTCTAATGAGCCACGGTGGCACGAAAACACCCACCAGTTCCCCAGCCACCGGGCGCCCGCTGCTTTTATTTATTTATTTCTTTACAACATGCCATGAGTGAGGACCCACATTCTTTTTTTGCCTCTCTCTCTCTCACTCCTGCTCTCTCACTTATTTATTTCTTCCCTCATTCACTCCTCGGCTCATTTGCTCTCCAAGGATTAAGAGGGGCAGCTGCAGTCAAGATTATTTATTTCCTTCTGTTCCAGCCGTGATCTGTGATATTTGAGCATCTCGTACACTAATGTGCACACTCTCCCCTCCACACTGGCCAGCGTACTCCCCGCTGACATCTCCTCCCACCTGTGTTAGCATGGCATAGCCCTCTCGTGAAAGCAATTTATGCCTCCTTTTGGTGGTGTTAATGGATAACCTGGCGTTTTTCCGCTGAACACCGTGCCGTTAACATTTCATGGCTCCAGCCAAGGTCAGAAATGTACATCAGCATGGAAAGTGAATAAATGTACCTCGTCCGCCCTCCCTTCCTTCACCAGTTCCACCCCCCGTTATTTACTGGGATGGATTGAAAGAATTACGCCGGCTGTAGGCCTACTCCCTCACCCTCTCTCTCCCTCTGTGCCTAAAGCCTGTGATGTCAGGGAAGTGATTAGTTGGAGGGAGAGTGCAGCAGCAGTGGTCCAGGTTACTTTTTGTTTATGTTAAGGCTTTTACCAATTCTGTTTTCATGTGCTGCCAGACTTCCCTGTTTGATCCTGGAAGCAGGAGAGCCCTGAATAACACAACCCGTCTCGTGTACACACACACAAACCCCCACCCCACACACTGCTATGCCCCCTCTCCCATGCTCAAGACTGCTTAATTGAATTTGCCTCCCCTCCCCAGTCTCGTCTATTGAAAACACACCTTTCTCCGAGCCGAGCAGGCACGTGAAGGGGCCTCTGCAAAGGAAGTGAGTGGTGCTTTCAGACCACTCTCAAATCTGTATGGGGACACTCCCAGTGGGGTTCCTCAGTTCTGTTTAGACTCGGGGTGTAAGTGTATCATAAGGCAGTGGTTCCCAACCCTGCCCCTGGAGTAGCCCTAACCTGTATATTTTGTTGTTTTCTCTGATATAATACTCCTGATTCAAGTAATCAGCTAATTAACAGACCCTTCCTGAGTCGGCGTGGGTGTGTTTAAGCAGGGAAAACACTAAAATGTGCAGGAAGAGATTAGGTTAAAAAAACGTTGGAATGCTTGAGGCATCTTAGAGAGGAGCATCAAGATGATGTAATCAAAAGAGTGCCATCCAAACACACACAGTCATGGAGACAGCGGAACACTACGCTACTTGCAACACACTCGCTACATCATTTATTTAATGCAAATCAGTTTTTGTCACCGTTTATTGCATCATTATGCCAACTTTTTCATCTGAGACAACTTTCATAGGATATTTAGATGATTTTGAAATGTTAGGCATGTTCATTCGGGGTTTCATACGCAGAATTTCAAGATATTTTTTAACCCCTTAAACTCCTCGGACCCGTTGGCGGCCACACTCTTGTAATCTCATTTCTTTTACTATTAGTGTTACCATAGTTACTGAATAATAATGAAAAGTATTATGTTAGCTACGTTAATATCTGCATATGTGAGAGGTGATTACATTATACATCGAGCGATAATTCTGCATCTAACCTGCTCAGTCCAGGATTGAAAAATAATCAAGAGAAGTCAACACTACAGAAAAATCCAGTCAAATTAGCTCATGTAAGCTAGCTAGCTAAAATTGGCAGTGAATATAATGAACATTTGTAAATATGACTTAAAATTCCTCTCAGAAATCCTGTCAAATTAGCTCATGTTAACTAGCTGACTAGCATTGGCAGTTATTAGCATGTATAAAAAAGAACACTAAAGAAATCATGACACATTTCTTTGTGCACAACATGTCATTGCAGCAGTCAAACACTGTCCCTTCTAACCTTTTTGTATTCTCTTGTACTGTCCTCTCAGGTCATGGTTACAGATTCTTTAAGGTTAAACTACTTGCATACTAGTTGGTTTGTAACAGTGGGAGTTTGAGAGTGGATTGTTTAAGCATGAGAGCTAGCATTAATTCAGACATCTAGTATATGACTAGCACCATGTGTATATGACCTCCTAAAGGCAGGTGATTCCATATAAGCTTCTTACGTTTTTAGCTCAACATATTGCATCCATTTTCATTATGTTTGTCAGAGGTAGAATTTCACAACCGTGCTGATGGGTCATGCAAGAGAGTGCCTAGTCCTGGTAAACCTAGCCTACCGAGCTAAAAGTTCCATTTGCCCGTGGCTTACAGACTCATGTGGTCGAGTCTCCTTTTCCCCTGACAATTGTTGTTGTACTTTAACAAATTCTATTCATCACTTTAATCATCTCCAGAAGTTCATCATAATCTGAACCATCAGTTCAGCACCACACACTTGTTTCCATGGCTTAAGGGAATGGAATGATATTATTCTGTATGCCAAACCACAAACGGCTCCAATGGCAGATAATAGTGCTGGTGCTTTGGGTCTGCTTTGGGAGACTGAATAATTCCACTTTGCTCAGATTGCTGAATGAAAAGAAGATTTTTAAGATCTAACTACAGCTTTGGGATTTTTAACAATTCGGTTTGCTTAAAACTTTTTGCAGTTCTGCAGGAGCAAAAAAGTCTAAAGTTGCATACGATCAAATTTCATTATAAAAAGAGTGTACACAAATTTTTACCAACCACATCTGTGAAAAGTTTTACAGCTCTGGGAGCAAAGACCAAAAACATCTGAAACCTCGTGATAAGTCAAAACAAAGGTTTTGGGGATACTGGGCTTTATATAAACTTCCGTAGATGTTGTGCCGATGCGGGCAGCAGACATTTTCTAAAACTGTTGTACGACACCTCTTCAGAATTCATGGGGTGCTGTGATTTTATTTTATTTATATATCATATGCATGTGATGCCTCCCAGTTGAGCATCATATGAATAATAATAATAATAATAATACGTTCAATTTATATAGCACCTTTCTCAGACCCAAGGTTGCTTTACAGAGCAAGCCTCAAGAAACCCCCCCAAAAAAACCTAGAGGAGGAAGATTGGTGAAAACTTTCCTGTTCTATCAACACTTTCAGCTCAGCTTTAAAAGAGAAAATAGGAGAACAGCCCCGGCGAGATTGAGGTAGTGTGTTCCACAATTTAGGGGCTAAAAAACCTGCCTTCCATAGTGAACAATCTAAACTTAGTGACACCTAGGAGCCTGGTGTGAGAGCACCTGAGAGTTCGTACAGGAGTGTAGGGTCGGTGGAGCTCAGAAATGTAGGATGGAGCAAGGCTATGTAAGGCTTTGTATGTCATGAGCAAGAGTTTGTATTGAATGCGGGCTGAAACCGGTAGCCAGTGTAGCTTATGGAGTTTAGGAGTGATGTGAGCATATTTTGCAGTATGGGTGAGAACTCTGGCTGCCGAGCTTTGTGTATATTGAAGCTGCTGTATGGTTTTAGCCGGGAGGCCAATAATAAGGGAATTGCAGTGGTCAAGGCGAGTGGTGATAAAGGCATGTGCCAGATTTTCAGCATCTTTTGAGCTTAGCAAGTGGCAGAGGTGAGCAATATTGCAAAAGTGGGGAAAAAGCATTTTTAGTGAGTGCCTTGTGTGAAAAGCATTGGTAAGGGAGGGGTCAAAAGTAATGCCCAGGTTTTGCACCACAGGAGAGGGTTTAATAATGACCGCATTGTTGTTAATGGCAAGGGCCGGACATTTAGACACGAAAGACTTGGGGCCAATAATTAAAACTTCTCTTTTATTAGTGTTAGGTTTTAGGAAATTGGCATTCACCCATAGTATTATATCGCAAATGCATGATGTAAGATCAGATGGTGGTATGGATGTGGTGGATTTCATGCTTACATAAATAGGGGGTATCATCAGCATAACAGTGAAAACAGATTGTGACACTATATAATATGACCCAAAGGTAACATGTAAATGATGAAAAGGAGAGGGCCACGAACCGATCCCTGGGAAACACCCTGAACTACAGTAGCAGTGGCGGATTCGTGTTTGCCAACTGCAACAAAATGATGTCTGTTAGTGAGATCTAAATGATGTCTGTTGTCACGAGGTGCTGCAGGTGCGCCGGCGCGGACACAAGCACGAAGCCGCTCTCACGAAACAACATCTTTTATTAACTTTTAACTTTAAACAGACACGGTTTTAACATACAAACTAAAGCACACCGCGACAGGTGTGCTGACACACAAACAACAGGAGACAACACAGGACGGACACAGGCGGGTATT
>JAOUQW010000047.1:13880129-13895468 GCA_028565825.1 Olivaichthys viedmensis | reverse complement strand
TGCATAATTCCAGATGTGTTATTTCATAGTGTTCATGTCTTCATTATTATTCTACACTAGTAGAAAATAGTACAAATGAAGAGAACCCTTCTATAAGCAGGTGTGTCCCAACTTTTGACTGGTAGTGTATAATGCTATAATATCACAAACAATCATTTTTATGGCACAAATCAGCACAAACAAATGTGAGTGTTTTTTCTTTAATTTCTTTTTATACGTGGAAGCAACTTCACAGAGGTCTTTAACGTACAGCATGTCTAACACAACAAATACCAAACCTCAAAAGAAAATTCCAATAAACTGACAAAAAAAGGATAAAATGAAATAAATAGAAATACAATCAATAAAAGACTAGAATCAATAAACCGCTAGTCAAACTTTTTGAACGCTCTGTAGGCCTATTTTAGCATTTTGGCTTAAACAAGCAATATACTCTAATTTTAAATACTTTAAATAAAATTAGTAATATAAGTAAGCAATACGTGAAAGTGAATTGAGAAATGATTGTGACTTTTATTTACCAGGAACAATCTAGAAGGCAGAGATCACTCTAATATGTGTAATAAGTGTAGCACACAACATATATAAAACCGTATATTTGTCATATAATTGATACTAGCACTGTCTTCAAGTCTTTTATCTATATGTTTAACAGGTTTACCCTCTAAATGCACCTGCTTTCAATAAAGCATAATTAAGAGTAAGATTAATTATAAAAGGTCCTCTCTTGGGGATCTGAGGGTGTCCAGTTAATGTGCCTTAATTACAAAGATTTAGCTCTGTCGTGGAACATTTGTTTAATATTTTCATTATTTCATTTCCATTGTGTATCCTTTTTGCATTAATAGGGATTAAACTGTAATAAAACATAAGAAACTCCAGGTGTTCAAAAAAAAAAGGATAATTAAACAGTGTGAACTACAAAAAAAAAAAAAAAAGTCATTAAATAGGCTGTTTTTCTCAAGCTTGTAGTAAAGAAAGGCAGACGAATATTGAGAAGTAGTGAGGTCCAGATCTTTGGAGCGTAAAACTTAAAGGAATAGTTTGGCGAAAGAAATTCACTTAGCCCAAATGTAATCGATCAGCCAAAACACGTTTGGTGTTTGGCGTTCACTACTTTAGTTTTGCACTGGAGCTACGAGGCAGATCTTTGGTGCATAAAGTTAAAAGGCTGCTGCACCACTTTTCTTGTGCTCTCGGGATGTTCAATAAGCACTTTGATGATCCTAAAACTCGATTTGGAGCACAGCCTGTCAGGCTTTCCGAGATGTATGAGAGTGCTGAGAAACTTTTAAGAGCTTTAAAAACCAATAAAAGGGTTTTGAAATCAATTCTAATTGAAACAGGCAGTACGTGTGGAGATGCTTAAACAGATAGAATAGAAAGGCTTAAACTGATATCATACGCTCCCTTGTTCTGGTGTGCATTAAAAATGATGGTTGCAGTGTCGCGAAAACAAGATACAGTCTGTCTGTAACACTTTTAGCTGTTCCTGGAAACAAAGCATTACAATAGTCTAAGCGAGTAAAGATTAAAGCATTAGTCATCTTAGCAACTCATGCTGTTATCTTGTGCTAAGTGAATAATGGCAGCCTTGGTGACAATCTTTATTGAAAAAATTACTTCAGAACAGTGTGTCTCAATCCGGGTCCTGGTGCAGCCCTTTTCTTCATATTTTATTTATGCTTTTTTCCCTAATTTAACACACCACTTATAATACATATGAAATGTGGATTCATATGATTAACCCATGATCATGCAAAATATAAAATAAAATAAAATAAACAAATCAATCATTCAATAAAAATATAATAATAATAATAAATAATAATAATAATATAGATAGATAGATAGATAGATAGATAGATATACTTTATTGATCCCCAAGGGGAAATTTGGGCACTACAGTAGCCAAACAAAACACAAGACATTAAATACAAAGAATAAATAGCACCTAATTACACATACTACACATATTTACACAAACACACGGTGCAAAGACGTCAGTGAAGTGACACAACATCACAACATCGACTGAAGCATTCCAATATATTATATTGTATTGCTCTCTTTCAAAACCCAGACACAAACAAAGTAGCAGACAACATTACGAACATTAAAAAGTAATTGCCAAAACCGAAACATTAGCAGAACATTACAAACAACAATATTATTACCATTTGTTCTTATAACTTTTTTTTATTCCTTTATTTTTTCTGTTCCTATGTTTTTGTTTTCATTGTTTTATTATTGTTCAAGCATTTATACGTTATTTGCCTATTTTCTATAGTTTTATTGTTGTTCTTATGCTATTTCTTATGTAACTTTACCTAAGTGCTTACTTTGCTTCCTTGTTCTATTTATACTGCTTTGTGAAGCTGCCTAGCCCATCAGCACGACAGATGAATATGAGATGAGCTTCATCAGTGTCTGTTCTATCCCCTAGGGAGACCCTGGAAAACCGGGTCCACCAGGTCCACCATGTCCAACAGCTACACCTGGGCCTCCTACTGTAGGAGAGAAGGTAAGACGGTCCTGACATCATCGGCCCAACGGGACATTGTTAAAATAATACGTTTTCACTGGATGATTTTTACTCTAGGGAGAAAAGGGGGGAAAAGGATGCCATGGGCCAGATGGACTAGATGTGAGTATATTAGTACAGAAGAGTGTGTTGGTGGTGATTAGGTGTGCATGTCAGAATGAATGACAAGCTCTTGTCTGATCTTTAGGGACCTACCACAGCCCCTGGTGAGAAAGGGGAAAAGGGGATTCCTGGATTTCCTGGCCCACGGGTAAGAGTCTCATCCATGCAGCTTTGCAGTGACATCATGACCTAGTCGTTCTACGGTGGAGGATAATCTGATTGGTTGCACATTACAGATAATAATAATAATAATAAAATAATAAGCTTTATTAATATAGCACTTTTTAAACAACAGGGTAAAAATAATCGCTTTACAGAGAATGTGAGAGAAATATGAAGCAATAAAAGAATGAAAAATACAATAAAAGGAAAGTAAAACAACAAATACAATAGTATCAAATAAAACCTAGGGAAAAAAGCAACACCAAACAAATCAGTTTTAAAATGTTTTTGTTTTTTTAATGATCACTGAATCTATGGCTCTAACGTAGTCCCACATTTCAGCTGGGTTCTGGGAACGACCAGCAGGTTAAAGTCAGATGATCTAAGTGTTCTAGCTGGGACATATCTCTTAATCATATCATTCAGGTAGACAGTAACAAGACCACAAAGACATTTGAAAAGGAGCATCTTAAAGTCGGTTTTAAGGGAAATCGGTAGCCAGTGGAGAGATTTGATGACTGGTGTAGATTTCCTGGTACGTGTTAAAATACTAGCAATGGCATTTTGAACATGTTTCAGTTTCAAGACAACCAGATAGAAGTGCATTCCAGTAGTATATTCTACTTATATTCTACTTGGACTGACGCCGCATCCCCAGTGGGTGTATTCCGGCCTTGTGCCCAGTGTTTCCCGGGATAGACTCCGGATTCACCACGACCCTGACCAGGCTAAAGCGCTTACTGAAGATGAATGAATGAATAAATTAATGATAAATTACAGTAAATCTATTGATTATACTTTCGAGTAAGAGGTTGAACAACAGCGGACCCAGAATCAAGCCTTGAGGGACACCACATGATATAGTGTCAGAAGAAGCTGTAATTATATTAAGCTGTCATTTAAAAACCAAGCGTTTAGCACATCATATTAGAATAATATTAGCATTAGCTCCACCTAAAGGGTTTAACTGAGTATGTTCTTAATTTTTTATTTTTTCCAAATGATCAACCCTGCGATCAGTTTTTAGGATAAAATTATCAAAATTCCTTGCATGTGTGCGTGTAAACGTGTGTCCTGCAGTCAGGAGTCCTGCAGTCCCACACGTAGCCCACTGTACTCTCTGGAAATGACCACATGCCCTCATGACGTCTCTGCCTACGACCGGACCCTCTATCGCTCCCCTCATCACGCCTTCCCTTTATCTGACTTACATCACTGCATGCCGTCGTGGGCTGAATGGGGTTGAGCTACCTCGACCCTCAGCCAGACCTCCCTCCTGCACCATTAAAGGCAATTACCGCATATCCGCAGCATATGTAAATAACCACGTTGCAGTAGCGGTAGCTCTCCCTCTCTCTCTCTCTCTCTCCCTCTCTCTCTCTCTCTCTCTCTCTCTCTCAATCTCTCATCCTGTCAATCTCTCTTTTTCTCATCCTGTCTTCTGTTCACAGTATCACAGCAGTGGTGTAACATTTGTGAATATATTTCACATAATTCAAGTCTCCCGTGCAAGGGACGCCACTCTGAAGGTTAAATAAAACTCTCTCCTACACATAGGCACAGTTAAAGGAGTACTTCAGCTGTTTTCAACCTAATCTTCATAAAGGAGACTTTTTGACACATTTCCCTGTACAGAGAAAAGAACAGAAAACCTGCCTACTCTAAACTCACCTATAATGGAAGTCTAAGGGCAGCTGTTGAACTCCATCAATAATGTGAAACGTATTTTTGTAAATGAATACGTTGACGTCTTAAGTCAAAGGTGTTTGTAAATGAAGCTCTAAATCTGTAGATTGGTCCTTTCAGAAAGGGAACTACTTTTTCACAGGGAAGACTCTGATGGCGCATGAATACCATAAAACCTTCAGGAAAACATAAAGTAACTGGAACTACTTTTTACTGTATTGCTCTGGTGTTGGAAAGTTGGATAAAACTCCATAAGAACAGCTTTGGTAATTTTCTCTCATGTCTGTCTCATCCTCACACCTTTATTGTTCCAGTGTAACAGCCGTAGTGTTAACATATTAAATTTAAACGTTTATTGATAGAGTTCAACAAGTGCCCTTAACACGTTTTCTGATCTTTTCTCAGTATAGAGAAACGTGCTGAAACTTATGTCCATGGTGATCACACATAAACTACAGACACGGTGGATAGAGTTTAAATTGAAAAACATTGGTGTATTCCTTTAAGTCTCACCTATTAAATCTGCAAGTGAGTAGTTTTTGTTTAAAGTACTTGGCGTAACGACTGGATTTTTTTTTTAAAGTAACAAAAATAAATCTTTATGGACATTTTTGTCGTGAACAATAAAAGGAGAGCTAGAACTGGGCAGCTCCTCTGGGATAGAGAGAGAACAGATCTGTGGGTGGACGTGGTGTTGGGATGATCGGCTGATATGAAGTCATGTGAGGTGTAAGAACAGGGAATAAGCTCTGTTAGACTCCCACGTAAAATAGCATGGCACAGCAACTTTCCCTCTCTCCCTATGTGTGTCCCACAAGCCCAACCAAAAAAAACCCCACATAATAAATTATTAGTCATTATGAAACTAGCAAATTTATTGCAACTTAATCCAAAAACCAAAAAAGAACGTCTACAGCACGTGACTACAGCTCACAGCTTTTCTCTAATTCTCAGAACTGTACACCAATATCACTAAATTATTGACAGTTGCATGTCCAAATTTTGCTGAGTGGGTCAACAAAGTTAAATCTGATCAGCCAGTCATATGACAGCACCACAATAGAACTTGTTAGCTAGCTTTCTAGCAAACTTGGCAAGATATTATTGTTCAGTTACTCCCAAAGAGTTAACGTTAACATTATGTAAGCTAACCAATTATCTTTAATAGGTAAGTGTGTGGTAATTACAAGTCATTTCTTTGCATACTGGATTTTAAAGTACATAGTAACAGCTTTGTACCGCAGTACTTACAAGCAATACTTTGTGCATACTTTCAAGTTGAATATGTAAGTTTATAGTAACTAAATGTGTAAAATATCAGCACTTAATGTTAAGATGTAATATAGCAGTCATAGGTAGCCTACTACTACTACTACTAGTAAACTCAGATTTTTGGGTTCTATGGTTCTATGTATAGCGTGTTTTTTTTATTATATACACTTGCCAAAAACGTCTCATTTCAACATAGCAGCAGGGGGGTTTATCATTAGTTGACAGTGTCCAGATGGGAATTTTTCAGGAGATTTGTAAATAGCTTGTTAATGAGAAAAGCTTTAGGGGAGCCCTAGGAGGGGTTTGAGGATTTGGTCAGGGTGCTTGAACCCCAGAATGCTGTATTTAGCTTTTCGCAGGATTTCACTAAACATCACACTGCAAACGTGGATTGGTTCGGTCGTTCTTATTCTGTGGGCTACAGTCTTTAAATATGGTAACTATTGAATGTAGGGGAAAAAACTGGAGCAAGTCATGGGTTACGATCAAAACATGACTAGAGCTCCAGTCATGCTTTATTGGCTTTTACCGTAAATAAGAGTTGAATAAGTTTTACAAATACCTCGACTTGGAATTGAGGGATGACAGCAATTACAAAGCATTTGCTACAAACCACATTCTCTCATGCACAGTGATTTGTCTGCAGAAACCTCAGTTTTGTGTGTGACTGTGCAATGATTTTAGGGTCGACAATTAGCAATCCAGATTAAACATTGCTTTGGTATGAATCTGAAAAAAATGCCCGTTATTTGCAGCTCATATTTCACAGTCTGATCCCTGAACTTTCCAAGTTTACTGTAAGTGTTAGATGGTCTGACCTGCTTCTTTGTAAGTGTTTCTCTTCGGGTACTTGCAAGCAACTGAGCATGAGAAAGACAGTCAAACACACTGTCAGTGCAACACTTGGTGCCAAGAGTCATGTTTTTCTTGGTTATGGTTATGTAAAAGCTATTGTGAAAGATTTCAGAAGAGAGAAGTTTAATAGGCCTTCAGGAAAATGTGTTCCGTCCATAAAAGATGTTCTTAATTTGACCTAACATTTATTTTGTGGACAGGACATTAAAATTGTGATATTTTAATGTACTGTCCATATCTTTGTGATAAATATACTGCAGACCGCACTTTCTTTCACTGTCTGTTTATTTACAGCCATTACAGGTATTTGCACAATGTGAATACTTTGCTAATTCAGTATCAATTAGCAAAGTCCACTAAAAGTCCCAAAATCTTTAAAAAAGAAAGTTAACTTTACACGAGGCAGAGCAGGACTTGGTGCATTTGTGCAGGTCATTAGCTTCCAGTCAGCTCCCCATGACTTTGGATTTATTTGACACGTGTAAACTATGGCCCTGGACCAGATAGCTCCAGTTCTCAATGAAAAGCTGAAAGTTATGAATTGCTCCCCTTTCCAAACTGTGTTAAAAAAAAGAGCTCTGAAAAAAAAAACAGTCTATGTCTAAAAATAGTTGGTGTTTTGGAGTGGTCAGGGTGGGTGGGTTTAGGAGGGGATGAGGACTTGGTATTTGCAGCAGGACTCAGACCATAAAGTTTATGGCCACAAGATTTGTTGCTCTGTATTTTATCCTACTGGCTGCCTGCATTGGTTGCGTCCGTGTTTTTATCAAAGCCACAAAAATGCTGCAGTAGAGGTTTGGGCTGGAAAAGGGATAAACCCTGAGCAGAGGATCATCTAAAGCAGTGCATTGTTTGGTTTTGCTTACCATCATCACATACAGACTTATCAATGACATGAAATGGCAAAAAAAAAATTTGAGTGGATGCGCGGGTTTGCTTTTGTCCGATGCTGCTGAAAGGAAAATTCTGAAACTACTCTCTCTTTTCTACATGCTGCTCTTGCCTTGTTCAGGGAATCACCTTTGCCTGAAACACAAACATGACAAGAGAGTTAGAAGAAATACTAATAACATCACAACCCCTACCATTACTACTACTATTACTACTACTGTTTATGCTAACTACTACTATTATTACAACTACTACTACTACTATAATTGCTACTATTACTGCTACTACTACTACTACTACTACTATTATTACAACTACTATTACTGCTAATACGACTACTATTACTACTACTACTGATGTTACTATTACCACTTCTACTGCTTTTATTACTACTGTTACTACTACTAGTCCTACTTCCTCTGCTACTATTACTATTACTATTATTTCTACTGCTATTATTACTACTGTTACTACTACTATTCCTACTTCTACTGCTACTACTACTATTACTATTACTATTATTACTACTACTATTACTACTACTGCTGCTACTATTACTTCTACTGCTTTTATTACTACTGTTACTACTACTATTCCTATTCCTAATACTACTGCTACCATTACTACTTCTACTACTGCTATTATTACAACTAATACTACTACTTTAATTACTATTACTGCTACTATTACTGCTACTACTACTACTACTACTATTATTACAACTACTATTACTACTACTATAATTACTACTATTACTGATAATACTACTACTATTACTACTGCTGCTACTATTACCACTACTACTGCTTTTATTACTACTGTTACTACTACTAGTCCTACTTCTTCTGCTACTACTACTATTACAACTATTATTATTACTACTACTATTACTACTACTACCGCTGCTACTATTACTTCTACTGCTACTATTACCACTACTTCTGCTTTTATTACTACTTTTACTACTACTATTCCTATTTCTGCTACTACTATTATTACTACTACTACTGCTGCTGCTGCTGCTGCTACTATTACTACTGCTGCTGCTACTACTATTACTACTGCTACTGCTATTATTACTACTGTTACTACTACTATTCCTATTTCTGCTACTACTGCTACTACTACTTATATTACTACTACCACTAATAATAATAATGATAATAATAATAATTGCTATTGCTAGATATTGGTCAGTATGTTATCTTTTTATCCCTCATCAATGAATATTTAACTGAAGTACATTTTTAGAAAAGTTCAAATTAGAACTGAGGAAATTGCTTCAGTGAAACTCCATTTCTCACTTTGAATGACAAGTCACTGGGTCATATGACTCTGTATGAATTAAATGCAGACGGGCTAACAGCAAAGCACCATCACAGCATGTCTCAAAATAAAAGTACCCACATAACCCCATACCGTTTCCTGTTCTAGAATTGCAGGGGCTGAATTGGTTCCTTCCCCTTTGATGTGGAGAATCGAGACAAGCTCATGATGGAAGTGAAGGAACGCAGACCGTACCGCTCTCTGACGGCACGGCGGGACACAGAACGCCGTTACACAAGCTCATCGGCCGACAGCGAGGACGGCAAGCTCAAGCCCAAATCCTACAGCTCTAGCGAAACCCTCAAAGCCTTCGAGCAGGACTCCCGAGTGGCCTATGGCACACGCGTCAAAGATGTAGTGCACCATGAAGTGGACGAGTTCAGCAGGCAAGGTAGGGGCCAAAGAGAAGGGCCTGAGGCCTAAACCAATTACAGCACTCCAATAGTTTGACAGCCTCGAAGTAAACTTTATCTTGGTATAAAAAAATACATTTAAAAGAGGAAAAGTGCATATACTGCTGTACTTCAAGGCAATGTGTAATGGGCTAATGATCTAATAATGGGATCTCATTCATAGGTTATTTACATTTAACAGGCAGTAGATTAAAATAATGAAAGCACTGACATATATCCATACGATCTGGTTTAATGTCTACAGTCGCGTGTAAGTAACTCACCATTGCCAGGTGTACTCATTAGATCTCTCTGATGATTGTCAGCATGAACCTGCATATCATTCATACATCCTTATCCTTTTGATGAAATTTTAAACAGCACAGTCACCTTGGTTTTCAGATCATTCTTCTCTTTTTCTCCGCCACACGCTGAAGTAGATATCTGTTGCATTCAGCTGTTGACATGAAAAGCTCCATAATGTGTATCAGCGTGTTTCGTCTTGCAGGCGAAATATAGGCACTGCATTACTGAGATATGCTTTACAAAAAGATCACATTCAAGCAATTAGGAAAGACTGCTGTGAAGATTTGATTTGCCGTTAATATATTCACGTTTACTCTTTAAAAAAATGCAGCATCTAAACGTAAATAGATAAAAGGAGTGAAGGCAGCATTGTCGTCCTGCCATTAGCCCAGCAGGAGTTTAATGAGAGAGGCTGAAGTGAATGCCAATTCGTGGATATCTTTTATGACCTTCTAATGCAAGGGTGTCAGACTCCAGTCCTGGAAGGCCACATCACTGCAGAGTTTAGCATTGTAACTCGTTTAACACACAAGATTCAGCTCATCAGCTAATTATGAAAGCCGGCATGGGCCGAGTTTGGTGTTAGAAGACACAAATCTCTCCAAGGACCAGAGTTTGACACCTCTGTTCTAATGTGTCCAGCTGGTGGTGACCTGAAAAAATATTTTAGTGTAGTATTGTAGGTCTCACAGTCAATCTGGAAGATAACTCTAATTTTTTTTTTTTTTTTTTAAAGCCTTTAGAGGCTTAATCTGAGCTGCTTCTGGCATCTTGTATTTTAGCCCACAGCTAGATGGTTTTATTGCAAATACAGAACTTCAGTCTGGGGTATTTACTGTTGTATTGTCAGTATAGAGACATAAGACAAATGAACAATTTGCTATTCTGTTATTCATTATGCGTATATTGTCTGCGTAATACACTGAACTTGTTATGGAAAGGGGTTTCCCATTTTAGGGCTAAAGCAAGGTTGCATTAGGCCTGTCACAATTAGGAATTTTTGATCGACAGTTATTCACCATACACATAATTGCAATTAACGATTTAATTATTTTATGTTGATCTTACGCCACTTTTATAATATATGCATAACAGTAGCGTAATAATACAGATATAGAGCCATTTATCAACATCGAACATGACCAAAATAATAATTTAAATATATAAAAGTTATTACCGAAATAATTATTACTGGACGATAAACTATGTATTCCAGAAAAAGCTCTAAAAATAAGTAATGTGCTATTTTTTGCACATCGAGTTTGGCTAATTTATAACACCACTAAATATAACAGCGTTCCATATCAAAACATGGTTACAAATAGTTTATAGATCAAAGAATTATACAAAATGTGATGGCACAGCATTTCTTTTTGAGAATGAACAATGTGTTTACAGACTACATATATTTATATAGAAACATAATTGCGATCAGCTCAAATAATTTACGATTATGACGATAATTGACGATTATGGAATAACTGGTCAGGTCTAGGTGGCATATATCATTTTAAACCATTGAAGGCTAATAATGACAAAGCCCACTAACACTAGCTCACTTGTAAGTGGATTAGTTACCTAGTATAGAGCCTGTTACTGATAAATTCCATCAGCATGGATGAGTGGTTACTGTATATACTATTATTGCACATTATATATAATCTCATGTGCTGCAATCAATATTTATCATTCCTGTGCTGCAGAGTTTTTGCCAGAGTGAAGTGCAGGCGTTTTAAAGTACCATTGTGTAAATTGGAACTTTTGAAATTTTTTATCCGGTTTTAAATCACTCCCTGTTTAGCACTTGTACACTTCAGTTCAAGTGGATATTCAGTACCTACCTAGCATGGTAAAATTAAAACGTGTTGAAAATCTGGTGGAAAGTGAATGTTAATTAGACATCTTTTTTAAAGTTGGCAAAGTTCAAGTACTCCACTTTGTAGTGGATAAGTGCTGCCTACAGTTACCATGTGCGTGAAATGGCAAAGCTACAGTAATTTACTATTGTTTTTGTATTTTCAACACATTAGTCTTAGTGTTCCAACTTTTCTCCATGTGTTTGTTCATTTTATGTATTATTGCTAGATTCATGAATGATTATACAGCATACATATCATCTACCATGGCAGTTTGTCAATAGAGTCATGATGATTCTCTTTCTTCCCAAGCAACTGATCTTTACGGGACCTTAACCACTTAAACTCCCTGCTTATTATTTACTGATTCATCTTAAAGCATATTATTCAGTAACTACTGTGAATGATATAACTACAGTGTAACTAATGGGGAAAGGTACAGTATGTAGTTGTTATGAGAGTGAGGACTAAGTCTGGACCTGCCAATGGGTCCTGGGAGTTTAAGGGGTTAAATAGTGTGCACCTATAGTAAAAGGTGGATGATTCGACACTTCCTTCATCATGTGTTTGCTTTTTAGGGGCGAATTTCTCTCTGCGAGATCTGAGCTTTGGTGAGCACGTGGCCCCTCGCGTGGCAGCGTACCGCTCAGACCTGGCAATGCCACACCGTGACTACTCACTCAGCGTGGGCTCAGACGCAGACACCGAGACAGACGGAATTGTGTCCCCTGAGCACGCCGTCCGCCTGTGGGGACGAGGAAACACAAAGTCAGGCCGCAGCTCGTGTCTGTCCAGCAGAGCTAACTCCAACCTGACGCTGACGGACACGGAGCATGAAAACACGGAGAACGGTGAGTGTTCAGCCTCCCCCTCTCTGTACTGATCCAGTGTTGTAGGCTGGATGTGCTGTGTTCCACAGTAATGAGCTTTTAAAAAGCCAATTTTGTTGCATTGTAATTTTCCCTTTAGAACCGGTGGTGCTTTGAACCTGGAGCTTTTCGGTGCTGCTTTATGGAAATGAAGGAGCGCGTAGGATAATTCAGCTTGGCTCTTGTTTATAACAAGCATTCATAAATGCACCTTTTTATGGCAGTTTTGGAGCGATTATAATTTTTTCCCCCACTTTGCATTTTGATTGAAAAATCTTATAATAGGAATAAACAAAACCTTTCGACTATTTTGTCCAAGACTAATCTGGTTGACCAAGGCGTATGTCTTGTTGATTGATGATATATTTTTAATTTCAACTTGAAATTCGGCTCTGAATGTTTCTGTGGGATGTTTGAAAGTTTATGCATTGTGTGTTCTATCATCTGTGTGTGTTTTCATCGAGCTTGCAGTGACCTTGAATCACGTGGCAGTGGGCATATCCACTCTGGAGCCTCACACGCTGTGGCAACTGTGAAACAAATTGGACAACGGGATGAGTCAGTCCCCTCTGCTCTCATAATTGTTTTTGGATATTTCTACCCAGGCCATCCAGCCATGTGGAATGAGCCAGTGCAAAATTTTACATTGCGATTTTTGCTCAAACGTTAGCCCGAGGCATGAGGCTTATTTGAAAAAACATCCCTCAAAAACACATTTCTGCCATTAAACCCTCTTCTCACCCGAGGCGAAATGAATTTGTGAATTCAGCTGTTCCATTTAAGTATTGGTGCTATTTTCAGGGTTTCGGCGGCGTTTGTTTGTAAATATTGTCCCGTCTCTGTGATGGGCAGTAATGATTTTGGCTGTGTGTACACTGGGATGCAGTAAAGCTAGCAGGTGGCAGGTGCCTCCTGATAAAATCAGTGTCCCAAATAGCCCGGGAAGCCATGATGGATCTGTCTTCCAGAGGCTCGGCGGTTCTAAATTGCCCTCAAGGGCCCAATGAGTCTCTTTGCTTGCATGGAAGGTCACCGTGCACTGAGAACGTGTCGCCATGAAACATGTCAAATGCGGCGCCTGATTAAGCCTGGTGGCGGAGGAGCTCAGGGAGACACATGCAATCTGGAAGAAAAGTTACATGCTATGGAGTCAATCAGAAGACCTCAACTTCTGCAGGGTGTTTTGTTCATCTTCAGGTGGATTAAGATACTGTATGTAATGCAGTGTCAGTGCATGTAATGAATCCAAATAACAGTGGTGGTAGTTATATATGACTACATAGTGCAAGACAAACTCTAGGATGAGTGCTGAATCTAGAATCAGGTGTTGCTTTTTATATCCTAATGAGTAGTTATTTGGACGGGATAAACGTCTTGCTGTGAAATGCTTTCTAAACATGGTCTGTTTTCCCTCCGTTGCCTTCATTATGGTATTAGAATAGTCATATAAGAATAAAAAAAAATTCTGTAATTAATTTTCTATAGTCTGAAGCAGTGCTGTTTATTTCATTTTGCTGGACGTGGAATAAAATACAGTTACACTGGGCATAACACATGTTTCCTCCAACATATGTTTATTTTTTACAAAACAAAAACCATAATAATGCTCTGATGGACTCCACATTCTACTGTATCGTGATCCCGGTAGAGTGATAAGTAGCAGTTATTACCTAAAACTAATTGCGGTATCAATAATGCTCCTTTTATTTTCTCTGTCCTGTGACTGTGGCATTGACTTTAGGCTCTTTTTAAGAAGATATCATTCATGGCCGTCTCAATAACTTTGAAGACTGCAGCATGGCTGCGCCTTAATCATTCGTTGAAAATTTGATGTAACGGCTAATACACTCTGAAAAAAATCAGCAAAATATTCAGATTTTAAACACTCAGTAAACACTTTAAATTACCATTATATTTTAGACAAGCATTTTGCACTATCACTTCCCCTTCTTACCAGAACTGTTCACAATTCTAAAAGAAGCCAGTGAGATTTGTACATCATATCTGGAAGGATGAAAGCAGAGTTACTTGAAATGCCCAACAGTGTAGAATAAACATTGAATGGTTATGAATACAGAATCCCAGAAATTTGTTGACGACATGAAATATTTTTTCAGGTCACCACCAGCTGGACACATTTGAACAGAGGTGTCATTTCTCAGAGGTTGTCACTATGGGCACATTCCACACATCTTTCTGCTGCAGTTGTCAATCCCAAACACTGACTGTATGAACATAGCCTATGTGTTATGAGAAACCTGTACTAAACTAGCTACCCATGTCAGCCATTGCTAACAAACTACTGTTATCTAGGCTGCAGCATTAGTCTTTTTTAATCAAGTGTAAACCGACAGCTTGTGGTAGCTACCTGGCTGATATTGTCTTACATTGTCACAGGAACTCAATTTACCTCGGTTTGTCATTCACAAACTATCCGCTAGAAAAATCGTAATGTAGCTACCACAGTCTAGTACAGTAATGTTACACGAAAGAGGTCATTACCTGTAGGCCATTTCCCACTCGGCTTCCATGCATCATATGGGCAGAGACGGTGAAACGTGCTGAAAAACCATTCAAAATACGATATGAATGTATATGAACATGCTGTATATGCTGTATAATGTATATGCCCTGTTGATAAGGTATATGTAAATGAAAAGCTTTTCACAGGCTCTTTTTAATTGGCAGTGGAAGTGTGAATGTGTGGCAAATATAACACCAACTTTACTGCGGTAATACTAATTTTGAGAAAGTTCTTCATTGTTTTAAAATACTAAGTCATAATTTGAAGAAACTTTCTCGTTATTGTGACTTAGTAAATGGTTTTAGTTTTTTTCCAGGTGTCAGAAACAGACGATTATATAATTAAGCCTAGATTTTAGCCAAAAACAATCATAACAATATGCAAAAGAACACTAAGATGTGTGTAGCAGACTAAATCTATGCATATTTCAATTTCCATCAAAAAAATTAGGGTTCTCTTTGTTACGGTGGCCGAGAGATGCATAACACTACAAAATTACCACAACACAAAACCAAATCCGACAACACAAAACCCAAATCTGACAACACAAAAC
>JAOUQW010000047.1:13835428-13871013 GCA_028565825.1 Olivaichthys viedmensis | reverse complement strand
GTAACACATTATTACCTTTTTGGTGTCAGACAATAATCCTGTAAATGTGAATTTAATGTACAATTACACAGAAGCCTTTAACACCAAGTATAACAGTTTTATCACTTACAGTATTTACGCAAATCAACTCCACTTGCACTAAACAGCTTTTTGAACTAAGAGAAGAAGCTCACTTTGCTATGGCATGATTGGGATTCAAACTCATGATCTAGCGACTACAGGGTGAAAGCATTACCATTGTGCCACTCAGGTGCCCACAAACTGGTTTTAATCCTTGTGTTGTCTTAAGGGTAAAAAATGATCAGCCACCATGTTTAACAGCAGAGAAAACCCCCTAAATGATATTTTTTCAACTTGAAATTTGGTGACTCTTCCTAAAATGACCCTAACATTAGAAAAAGTGAAACATTGCCTTATTGTTTATATATCCATGAAAGCTGTACACCACCAGGGTATAAAGATTGTTTTCGGGTCATTTTTGACCCTTAAGAATGTTAAGACTACACAAGGGTTAAACCAATTCATTTGCTCTGACCCTTTAATTAAAATTTAAGTTAAAATAAATTTGAGTAAATGGGGTTTAATATGAATTTAAGTAAATGTGGTTCTCTTCTCTAAATACTACTTAAAATGCTTGATAAAAATGTATTTTAAGAATATTGTATACTGGATTAAAACAAGCTCACATAAGAACATAATAAATAATTGAACGTGGACCCAATATAAGCAGACCTGAGTATTAAGTTTACTCAAAAATACGTTTCATAACCATATTATATACAGACATATGTATATATAGTACATCTAAAAATAAACAAATAGGTTACTTGGTACCTAGTGTACTTCTCTCCACATTACCGTACTTGTAGTAAACTTGTAGAATTATTATTTTTTATATGGAAAGAGTTGCTCGGTAGCTCCCATCTTTTCATCCTTTTTAAAAACTATCAGAACATTTTGGCCTCACTAGTCCGAAGTTCAGCATCGAAGCTGATTCCTAACTTAGCTGTGGAGGACTGAAAAAATAGGAAGATATGGGAGAAGAAAAACTAGTCACACTTGTATCCAAGCCTGCGCATTGCTTCAATGCAGCCACTAGAGAACTGCTGACTTTGGTTCCTATTAATCATGCTTATGCTCTGCTTTTTTTTTTCTTTTTTTTATCCAACATGTTTTTATTTATTTGCTCACTGCTTCTTGGCTAAGGCCTTTCCTCAGATGGAGGATTAGCCGAGTTAGCTGTGGCTCATTTGAAAGCTCATTACTGAGGATTTGAAGGCTCCTTTGGACAATGCAGGTCTGTTATATGCTGCTACGCTCCAAAACCACCCTTCTGGGCCAGAATGTGTGCCACTATCACACACAGTCCAGATAAGCTGGACCACACCACCACCATCACCAGTAGGCACAAAGAATAACAATTTACTGAGCTATGAACCTAAAATATCACTCTATTATTATTCTAATGTCTATTATTAGTCTAATGGCGCTCTGTTGCTAGGTGCTAAGCAGTCTTGTCTCTGTAGAGGAGTCCATATTTTTACATTTCTGTGTATGATGTCTGCGTAATTAACAAGAGTACATTAAGGAGACTTACTTGATTTCTCCTATCAAACGTATTTAATTTTGCATTTGATAGTTTGAATATATTGGTTTGAAAGGAGATTTGCAAGTAAAATGAGTACATGTTATTTCTTCTGAGTTCTTTTTTTAGCTTCAAAAACCATGTCTGTCTTCTGGATATTATTAGCTGAAAATCTTGATCTGTCATATGGCTAATGTGTTTCTGCATATCAAAATGACAGACATGCATACATTTCAAAATTACTGTACACTTTATCCAGCTGAAATCAAAATCTGTGTCATCCAGCCATGCGGCGTTATGCATGAAAAATATAGTCTCCCACCACTTAGTGGATATGAAATATGAGGTGGGCCGCAGAATCAAATATCAGAAATGGTGCAATATTTGGAACTCGAGATGAATTAAGCATTAGATTGAAGGGAGCCTATTCCACTCGGAAGTTCTCTGCACTTCTGCTGTTATTAAATTGTCTTGGCTTAAAGCAGCCATTTGCCTTTGGCTATAGATAATGGCTACACTTTCATTATAGCACAATTGCTACATGTAGCATAAACAAAGGAACACACTAGGATTCTTCTTCTTTTTGAATGAAAGGTAATTACTCTGTGCCATCCAGACTTGCTGTAACCTCCGCCTGCTTGTTTTCACATTCCGAACCCCA
Source organism: Olivaichthys viedmensis (assembly GCA_028565825.1). NCBI lineage: Eukaryota > Metazoa > Chordata > Actinopteri > Siluriformes > Diplomystidae > Olivaichthys > Olivaichthys viedmensis. The sequence continues at coordinate 13,868,767 of JAOUQW010000047.1, read as the reverse complement.
GAGCAGCTCATGTGGTTTTGATTGATGGAGTGTATAAATGCAGCCGTGAAACAAGGATTTTGCAGAAGATAAAGTCAAGTAAAGTGACACAAACACTCAACGTGTCTAGTAAAAGCCATTTTACTTGCAAGTTGCACAGCCTAATTTTCAGAAACAAATATTCCAAGGTTCCCTGAACTTTTTTTGATTCATGTAACTTTGAGAGGAAATGTATGCAATTACATGCCCACCAAGCAACAAAAAAAAAGAAAAGATAAAACTGGAATAATAAAAGAGGGATAATTAATTGCAAATCAAAAGAGACGTGAGCTTTATTACTCCTCTCTCTTGCACTTCCATCTCCCAGGATGATTGTTAGTAGCTCTTCTTAGAAAGAAAAAAAAAAAGCAGCAATGATAAGAAATGCATTCCATCTACCTCTGCAACTCAAACGAATGGGTTTGAAAGGAAACGTGATTAATGTGTTACCTCAGCTCGGAAATAATCACTGAATTCTGATAGCATTGGCAATGAAGCTAATCCCTAGACTGAATTTCCTACTACTTCTGTAGTAAGCTAATTATGTAGAGCAGACTATACGGAGGCAGCAACTAGTCAAGTAAACAGCGTCCATTTTGCTTTAGCCTTAGTATACAAGGGACAGTTCGAACCAGTAAAGTGTTAGGTGTGTAAAATGTTGAGCTTATTTTTAGTTTGTTGTTTGGTTTTTATATGTTTTAGTTTCATATTTTAATACAGATGTTGTTGACACCTCATTACAGTTATTTCAATTTTGGTGCTGTTAGCATTCACTAGCATAAACCAGTTTGGATTAGCATGAATTTCATGCTGGTGTGATGTGTTTTTTTCAGCAGGGTTTATATCCATTCTTTTCTTTTCTTTTTTTCTGTTTCAGGGCAATATTGTGCCAAAGAATCTTTATGAAGTGGGGGAAAAAAATTCTAGGCTCTTGCTCTTGGAAATATTTGTCCCGTTGTAAACTGAGCAAGTGAAACTTTTAGCCTGCCACATATCAGAGAAAATGGCTGCCGCTTTGGTGTAGGCTCTTCCTTTATTCCCTCTTATCTTTCTCGATTTTCCTCCAGAGGTCCTCGAAAAGTAGCCTTATGTGTATGGATTGCTTACTTTTTGCGGGTCACACATGAGCTGCGTCCACTGGCCTAAGTGTTATCCCTGTTTACACAGAAATTAAGGGAGGTTGAGAAAAAGCTTTACAGCAAGCGAGTGCAGCCACTGCGCTTCCATTATCACTCAGAGGCACGGCAGCTTTTGTGTTGACTAGAAAAGATGGCTTCGCCCAAGCCTCATCAACAAACGCCTGATAAGGAATAAACGAGCTGGCAGAACTATCTGTAATGAGTCAGTGCAATAGCTCTCATTAGCAGGTCCAGGAGCAAACCCAATGCGAATGGTGTATAAATCAAAGGCAAGCCTTTAGACAAGGGGCAATGGGTGAGATTACAGATTCTGTTTCTGCAATGAATCCTGTTATGTTTTTTCTTCCTGTTCTTGTCTAACATGCCCTGCAGACTGAACAGAACGTGTCACTTTCCAAACATGGTGGTGGTTGATTTCTGTGATGGGGCTTTGCATAGCTTTAATTGCACAGTTGTTGGTTGTATTTTTTTTTACCGATTTTTTTTATGCATGTATGTTTGATGACTGTTGATGTTTAAGCCAGAAATTGAAGAAAAGGAAGTTCCTTCTTACCTCCTTTCACTTATGGTAAACCAATCTTTATCAGTTGCTTTTGTAGTTAAACAGGCATTAGTTTTCCCATTGAGTAATGCTGATAATATAGGTTGAAGCGTTATTGTTGAAATTTGTTGCCACATAAAAGCAGCTTGAAAGGGACTCGGCAAAAATGTACAATGGATGGATCAATAGCCTCTCCCCGATGGTGGCTTAACCAGCTGCAGCGGGCCGAGATTGGTCTTGTTATCAGATGTTTAGAGACAAACGCAGATGCTCAGAAAGCAAAGCATGCCTGTGGTACATGTGTAGCATTTAATTCCACCCTTACAGATCCACTTCTGCTGTGTTGGTGAATGCACAGCGTGATTAAATTGGGTTTTGACAAACTCATGTATATAACTTTTCTATTCTTTTTTTTCTTCCCATGAGCAGCAAATTAGTCACCTTTGTACCTTTTATCAGGGGTGTGCATCTGTCTGCAGGGTATGTTTCAGCATTTTATTAGGCCAAGCCTGCAACAGGAACCATGGGTACTGGGATGGTGCCATCCTCACTGAGCGCTGCCCTAGGCTAGCCTAATGTTCTGTTTCACTCCAGCTCCTCTCAAATACTCAACGTAAACTTTCTTTGTACCTTGTCTTTTTTCTTTTTTTTTTACTCTTCTAACTGCAGAAAAGCCAAGGCTTTATTTATTCAGGCTTTTGTGTTGATTCAGAGAAAATCTGCATGTGGCGCACAAGCGGCCGAGGAGCAGTAGAAGACGCATCGGGAGGGTAAAGTCGATAATTATGCACTATTTGCATTATTTTGATCTCTGGGGTTCAGATCTCTGCTCCTGTGGCAACTGACAGCAGAGGAAGGAAGGATGCGTGTTTTGAACTGATTAACGCGGCCCGGCCCCTGTGTTGTGGAGAGTTGCGCGGAGTGGGCGTGAAGGCGATTATAGGCTTGTTTTTAGGGCACTCGCCGGGAGAGAAGAGACACTCTTTCAACATGAGAGGGAGGAGGAGTACTCCCACACAGAACAGAGCCAGTGCTAAGACACTGCTATATTACACAGAGGAGACAGCGACACAATAGAGAGAATAGGGCTGGAACGGTGTGAAAAATTTACTGCATGATCATTATATAACCCAGTATCTCAGTTTGTGGTATATCACAGTATCAACACAGGTTAAATCACCGACGGCACTACAGCAGCAGTGCACATACTAAATCACAATAAACTAAGACCGAGAGTATCGTAAGTATCGTCTGTACTTTTATGTCGCTGCCCAAAACCATTGTTACTCACAGTAACAAGTGTCGGATTTTATGTTAAAATCGATTTTTGTCCCAGTCTCTTCATTTTTCCTCCTTTTTTCTGTTACATAATTTATTTTTGTGAACATAATATCGTCACTGAAGCCATACTGTTTTGCTGGCACTTTGTTAACAAACCTAAATATCGTCATACGAATCATGTATTGTGAAAATGTCTTAAGTTTTGAGATATGATATTTTTGCCATATTGCCCATCCCCAATTTGGTTGGGAATTTTTTTTATTTTTTAGCCTTATGTGGTTTAGAAATCAAAATGTGGACATACAGGTTTCTCTGATTTGCAAAACAAGTGATAAAAATTGACATATATTTAATGGACATGCCACACCTTGAAATAATATTTTTTGTTATATCGTCTGCATTGGTAATGCATTATGTTAACGGTATGAGCATTTCAGATTTTCTTCTATTTTCCTTATTTCTTATTTTATCATCATACCATTATAGTAGGGGTAAAAGGTATGGCAAAAAAAATTCACATCACGATACTTGAAGATGTTTATGTGATGCACAATATGAAATATGATATTTAGGTTCACAATGTTAACAATGTTCCAGCACAACTGTAGTGCCACATTTTAAAAACCTACGAATAATAAATAAATCAATAAGAAAATAATAGAACACGGTTAAAGCGGAAGAATGAAACATCTGGTTAAAAAAATGTCCAATCTGCTGCTTTTTATTGTGAGTAACAATGGAGATGGTCAGTGTTATAAAAGTGCAACAAAATATCTCTGTGTATTGCGACGTAATTTGTCCAGATATCGATATTATACTGTCATATTGCCGAGCCCTATGCTATACTGTCACACCTTTGAGAGAGAGAGAGATGCGAGAGTAAAAGAGAGTGAGAGATAGAGAGCGAGAGAGATAGAAAGAGAGATGCTGCTCTTATCCCAGAACAAAGAGAACTCCTGAGCATGATGTTTGAATAGACTATCTCAGAGGGGATTTTGCCCATGTCAGCCCTTGTCCTGTCACGCAAGCTGAGTGTAAACATGGATAGATGACATGGAGAAAGATCAGACGAATGCACAGTTTGGTTTAGAGCTCGACGTTGAGGGGCTTTATCAGCGTAGACGACACAGCTGACCTGGAACTCTCTGTGTACTGAATATCACAGCCTGTGATATTTGCCGATGAATAATATTATAATTTTTATGAGTTTTTTTCATTCTATACTGGGACATGTTAGCCATTCTGTTATTTTACTTTGATGGGATTGTCCCCCGGTTTAAGTAGTTTGAAGGTTGTACAGGTTATTATTGACTCATCTTTTCACATATTCCCAGTGGTTTAGTCGTATTTTCATTTGTAGTTGTTCTATGTCTTGACATTGTTGTCTGATTTACTTCTTCTCTTGGACTCATCTCTTAGTAATTTGCCATGTTACTCAAACCTACACAACAGTTCACAGCTTTGTGCCATGGATGGCATTTTAAAAAGTCCCATTTCGGTGCTCTTTTGATTTCAGTCTTCGGGTTTCAATCTGCTCACCAGAACCAGGGTTGCCACTGCGCTGCCAAGCAGATGGAGCCTTTCAGCTCAACGCAGCACCGGAGTCCTGCATTTACCAAAGAGAGCAAAAAATCAGGACTGCTAGAAGGAGGGATGAGGAAGAGAGTGAGGAAAGACAAGATGCCTAAGGAAGACTGACAAGGAAAGCCTTTGTTATATCAGCAGCCAAGGCTGCTTTACCCTTAATGGGCGGAGTTGCGTAGGGTCCAGTAGTGTGAGTCCATTACCACAAACTGTTTATATTTCTCAACAATGATTCTGTTTTTCTTCACTAATACATGACTAGGCAAGCCTAGTTCAGATGGACCGCAATCCGCAGATCAAAAAAGTCATGCATATCGCCGTAGCAAACTTAGCAAAACAGTGGAACTTGAGAAGCTTTGCGTTACTTTTTGTCCCAACCATATTTTGACAAACCTCTTTTGCTGGATATCCGTCTCTGTATTTATTTATTTTTTTTATAATCTGGCTTCTAAATTGTCCAATCAACTGGCTGCTTGGGAGTAGGAATGACTAGCCAATACTAGCACAGGAGGCGGGATTTGCCAGAATAGAGGTTGGGGAAAAACATCTCTTCTTCTCTGAGTTTATTGATCGATTGCTTGTCAGTGTATACCCCCACCTAGTTACTGGTGTCGTGAGCAATTCCCATGCATATGTGTTTCAACAGTGGGGTATTAGTCAGCAAAAATGCCTTTTCTAGACCGAATAAGTCAAAAAAGGTCCATTGTTATTTGCTGATAGCAGTAGCGATGATAATGCGTCGAAGACCATTCGAATGATATTTGATGTCACAGCCATTTGACAATATCTAATTTGTATATCTAACAATATTTAATTTGTAATTATTACAATTGGTCTTTGCATTACTGATATCGCAGATGCCTGCAATTTGCAAATGATCACTCTAACAAAAGAAATTGTGTTTTATGAGCATTCAGACCATCTTAGAAGTTCAAGATAAGGTTTCCAGTGGTTATTTGATAAATCATGGCTTTTATCTGATCCAAAATCAGTAAATAATTTTGGTCAAATTAAGGCTGAGCTTCAACCGTGACACATATGCATTATTGAATATATTATCAACTGAGTACAATTTTGTATTAGCGTTTGATAACGTTTGGTAGTGGACTGAAACTTTTAGACCCGACTCTATCAGTACTGTCCACTACTTTTAGGTGGCTTCTGATCACTCAGAGTGTTTATGACTCTGTATCTCGCCGTATTAAAGTTATATGGCAGAGGTCTACTCGGTGTGTGCTGTATGTTTTTATGGTCTTTTGTTGTATATGGCCGGTCTTTTGATGGATGAGGTTTATAGGTTCAGCATGACTGCTGCCCAGACGCAATTTCCTACATACTGCATGTTGGCTCTGAACACTTTTAAGGCTGCTCGGCTTCTACAAATATGATAACTTTGATTATTTTAATGTCAATTATTGGTTGGCGTTTTACAGTGATAGATTTGGTTTAGTCAGAGCACAGTTGTGATTTTTAGCAATATTCACTGATCAATGTCAGATTGACCCATGCACACACAAATGCTCACTATGTGAAATGTATTAGTTGCAGGCAGCCTTTTATGACTTTTATAACTAACTGCCAAGGTCAAAATGCAGTTTGAACTAATACGCAATTGCCGTTGTATTTTAAACTATTGAATACAAATCACTGTATTTCAGAAGTGGTCACTTATAGAATCTATTCACTTGCTAGAAAGTTCTTTTTTGCTAAATGTTAATAAGGCTAATTGGTTGTTCTTATTGTACTTGTGTCCTTTGTAATGGTTTTTTTGGCCCTAAAGTACATGTGCATTCAATCAAGCTGGGATAAGACTACAAATTTAAATTATGAATTGTTTCAGACACTCTGCATGAGCTACGCAGTTGGCCAGTCTTAAGCTGAGCTTTTGCCTTTATGGCCGTTAAACAATATATCATTGTAGTGGTATTGAAATTTGCATTATTATTTTTTCTACATTGATGTCTATAAAAGCCAGCGTTTGAGTACTCACCATTTGTTCTCGACTTCCTCATACATTATACTGCCACTCGAATATTGCAATATTGATTGCATGCTGTTAGATGGCTTTGTCAGGGAAAATTTATGACTTTTCCAATGATGTTCTATTTGAAAAGCCATTTCCCAACTTCCTTCTAATATGGTGGTCTCTGGTCTTGACATAAAGGCCCGGAAGGGTGTGCACAGAGAAGCTTCGACTAGAAAGCAGAAAAAAATGTGCTTCACTGTTTCGAGTCTGGTTGAGATACATGGAGGTGATTAGCGTTGAAGTTTCAGTCTAGCAGATTTAAGTCCAACATTAAAAGTAATACAATGTGTAAGTATTGAACCAAGAGACACATTATTTGCTAAAAAATATGGGTATGATATTAGGGTACCGATTCGAGTGGAAACTTTTGATGAAGCAAAAGCCACACAACAAAGCTGTGATTGGGATCTATATGGAGAATGTATGAGCTAAGTACAGCTTGGTTCCTGCTTTCCTATCAGGGTCTGGTGTGGGAGACAGATGTTGTTGTCACACAGAACATTTTAGCGCTTTCATGGTACGACCCTGTGAGAGTAAATCCAAGCCAGAGGAGCTGATGGAGAGGGCTGTGCCAATCTCAATCTCACAGCACTGCTGCCACTAAGCAACTTCAGTGGGGAAAAGTAGGTTTGACGGCTCTGAATTTTGGAAAAGGTTTCAGGGTTTGACACGCTGGCGCAACTACTAAACTTCTAAACTTGGGTAGGTTGAGAGCACAGGGGTAAGGTTTGATGGTGGAGACTCCTGCTGCATTTAGGTCATCATATTGTTATTTTGACTTACAGAACCTTTATTCTGCATGAGTGGGTTTAATTTTCCTAGAATGTTTGACTATATAATTATTCATTCACATGTACAGTAAACTATATCTAAAGGTTTTCAAAACTGCAAAGTTAAAAACAAAAATTGATAATTCATAGACATATGTAGTTGGGAGCATTATAATGTAAAGGGCATTAACCCTTAAATGCATACATCAGGTCGCTAGCAACCTGTGACCTCATACCCCAACCCTACCTCGTGCGTTTTTGTTTTTGTTTTTTTTTCCAGTTAGGACCCTATCTCTCTAGTATATCTCAACCTTTTTGTTTTCAACAATTTTTCAATACAAAAAGGCCAAAATAGTTAAAAATGTTTTATGTTAGATAAGTGATATGATGATAGGTATATCATTATAGGTATAAGTAACTATAAACCACGTTTTGTCATTCGTAAAAAAAATTATACGCCAGTTTGATACGTGATTTGTAAAGTATCATGACCTTAGTATTAATAAGGTTCTATCTGGGTGGAGAGTCGTTCTGAGATCTGGGGCATCAAAGTTTGGATATGCCAGCTTGGAAAACTCTAAAGTACTGTAATCTACATTTACAGCTCAACAAGGCCTAGACTTGACGGTTACTTTAAATTTACATGATCAAAATTCTGAGACAGTTATAAAGTGGATTTTTGAACAGTGGCCGAACACAGATAGAACCTTATTATTCTGTAAACTCAAATACTGTGTTTGGTTTTATAAGGTTCTATCTGGCTGTTTCTCATCAAGCAATCTCCCAATGTTAATAAGTAAATAATAAATAGTATAACTCAGCAGATAAACATGTAGACATTTTTAAGCCTATTAAGACCACGTTATGATCAGATATGCTTTTCCTGAAGTTTTATTTTTCTTAATGATATTTCACTTCTGAAAATCTGTAGTTGTTTCTACACATTTTTTTAACCTTAAAATTTCATTTTAAAATATTTAACAATATAGTCATATTAAAATACAACATACAATATTTCTGTGCAATCACACACACGCACACACACACATCTTACAAGTTTGCTAGCAGAACATTTAATGCAAAAACATTTAACAATATAGTCATATTAAAATACAACATACAATATTTCTGTGCAATCACACACACACACACATCTTACAAGTTTGCTAGCAGCCCTTCAGTCCCGGTTACACTGAAAGTTTCAGTTTATTGAGCATCGTTAAGCACACAGTATTGCATGTAGCTAACTAATGTCGGTAATATTTAATGATAATGTTACAATATTAGCTTTCTGCTGCACCGAAGACTTTCTAATGTGCCAGAATGTTTACACATCGTAATGTTTACCATACGATAGACCAAGACCAACTGTGTTTTGTACACTAACTTTTTATTACTCTCATAAAACACACGTAAAACATCTACAGCTGGAAGTTCTCCTCCGGCTTGCCACACTGACGCTTTGAGGTTGCTGTCTTTTGTCAGCACATGAATAGAATGTGGATATTGATTGGCCACGCCTGCCTATGTTGTGTATTCAATCTGGATGCTGATTGGCTTGGAGATAGAACTTTAAATTTTTTCCAAATATTACACCAAAAACATTGCAAAACTAAACAAATAACACCACAGGAGAATAAAGTATCACATAGTGATGAAGTTTATGTGGTTAACTAATTTTCGACCAAAATACCACATAGAACCTTATAATACTGAGATCACGATATATATTTTATTATGTTGTTATTGTTAATAAAATGTTTGGCAATATAATGTCAGTTTATAGATCAATTTGTGTTAGTGCCATTTCACTAACGACCCAAGGAATGTACGAATGGCTGGCAAAACACCCATACATTTCAGGCTTAATAAATCCAGTGTTCATCTCTGGGCAGAAGCTGGTCATGTGAACACTTAGTTAACATTGGTGTTTATATGGCAATACACTGCATGGGAAATTGTTGCTTTGTTTGAATGCTTTAACATCTTTCTCAGGTTCTAAATGTTGTAAGGCATCGTTGCATGATTGTGGATGATGCTGATCATTCATATTCATTCATATTCAACAGTTTTACACTGCAACTACTCAAATAGTCATTTTTGGCTGCCATGCTCATATTGACTTTATATTTTCTACTTGTGAGAAAAGATGACTATGTCTGGTGTAAAAGCTACTGCAATTTAACATTACAGATTGAATTCCCAATCTGTATGACTCACTTAAGCTTCTGAGGTTGTGTTAAACCAGCCTCTGGTGATGTGAGCATTGCTAGACCTTGGTTATACAACTTATTTTGATGTTGTGAAGGCAATAGGAGAGCTTGAAGGCAGTAGAAGGGCTGATCTGAAGTCGTAACACACAGTGGTTTTGAGCCTACGTGGTTATTTATCTGTACCGCTTCTGTGTTTTACATCCAATGTCCTTGCCAACTTTGAGGTGAGATGCTGAGATATTTGTTTCTTCCCCCGCTTCCCTGTCTGCTGCAAAAGTGCCGTTTTTAGAACACTGCCTGGGCTTGAACATCCTTGAACAAACCGATAATGCTCCTCTTCAGGAAGAAGACCCATATCTATGCTGCCTCACCTCAGTGTTTGCGTTTGTAAAAATTTGCAGAGGTATTTTTTTTTTTTTACAGCCGCCTCTGAAATCTAAGGCAAGATAAACACCTGCCATTTGTTTATAGAGACGATAGGATGACGAGTAGAGCGCGTTGGGGAGTTTTATATGCAGAACTCAGCAGAGCTGGGAGTAAGAGGGAGTAATGACGCAGCTACCCGTGATGGCAACGGCAGACAAATTAAAAAAATTTACATGCATTTTAAGTAGGGCTTAATTACTCATAGTAATAAAACGCATATCAATTTCAGTGCTTAGGTTTTGTGAAAATAAATCCTCATGCTAGCCAACTTTGATCAAGGTGAGGCGTATTTTCAGTGTGCCAGTCCCTTTTCAGTGCTCACTAGGTGGACAAAATGTATTTAGCTGTTAAAATGCAGCGTTGAACTCTGTTTTCATGAATATGTAACATTCATTCTTCAGAATGTCTGCTAAAGCCAGGCTGTGGAGCACCCAGACTGCAAACCTGCCTGTGAAAATGCATTTTTTTGGACAATATTATGTGGCTCCTGGTTTACTCAATGGCTACTTTTCTCCTCTGACTGCTAAAAACCTCTTTGGGCGTGCATACCAGTTTTGGCTCTAGGTTCATTTTCGCTGCTTTCGGATAATTTAATCTCTGAAATATATGAATATGCCTGGACCTTATTATCTCAACAGTTCTGTGCTCAGCATGTAGACTTTGTGGGTAATTACAGTATATGCACCACTCCATATTGATTTCTCTGACATCATTTGCAGAGTCCTGAGTCCCTCAGACTGTAAAACACACGGACAGGCCTTACTGCATTACTGCTCGAAAGCATCATTAAGTGAGAGACAATTTGTCATGTCATGATCTGGTTCTCGTATCATTAGCCATCATGGAACGCTTCAAGACAGCTTCTATGTCTTCTTGTCTGTCTAATGCTGCACTTGACAGTAAGGTAGGTGTCTGTTTGAAGGAGGTCCATACGTCTGGATTTTGGAATATAAGCACTGGGACACACAGAGAGCACGAAAGAGCAAGTTGGCCACCGCTGTTTGTACCAATTGCCCTGGCGTTTGACTCCACGTGTTTGGTCGAGTCTCTTGGGGGAAAAAGGGAGGGTTACAGTGAGGTTGCTATGGCGACCGCAGCGCCTCAGCCTACCTGCAAATTAGTGGCTCCTGTTTCTTCACCTTCTCGCGTAATTAGGTGATTTCTGAGCAGAGACTGTTTTTTTTGGCTAATGTGGGTGGCCTTCTGGGTTCGTGGTCCGTCGAGCATTGCTGTCGCAGCCAGGCTTAAAGGCCACGTCCCAGGAGAGAGAGAGACCGTCTGGAGTCTGAAGAGGATGCAAGTGTGTACAGAAGCCGTTCTCCACCAAGAGCGTGTGCTGATGCTGCGATCTGAGCCAGTCCGGCTTTGACTCCAAGCAACAAGTAAAGGGCAGAACAGTCAACTCCAATAAAAATAAAATAAGTTTTATCTTCGGTTTTATCCAAGCTGTGAGTTTTTTTGTTTACCTGAACCCACACTCTTGCCTGCGTAAGTGCGAGAGATGAGAATGAATTACGGCAGGCTGGCTTAATTAAGCACAGTCAGCCACAGGCCGACCTTTCCCTGTAAGACAAACGCGCTCTCTTTGCATAGCTGTGCATAGGTATGGAAATGTGGAGCGGTCTCAACTGTGTGCGACTTTCAATACTTTTTTAGAGGACGTCTGTCTGTAGTTCTGAGCTAGAAAACAATTAGTTAAAGAAGCATTTTGGCGCAGTTGAGTGTGAGGTGAAACATGCTAGAATAATGAATTTGATTGTTGAAAAAACAACAACGAGGGTTTACTTGCCTGCCATAATTATGACAGGAGTTTTGGCAAGAATTTTGTTGTATTTGTGAACATCTTATTTTGATTTGTTGGTTTTACTGTACACACAACAATAACTCCTACAACCTTGCAGCAAGAAAAATAAATGGGATGAGCGGAGACTTGGGTAGTCGGACGTTTTTCGTTGTGTCTACTGTTAATGTTAATTGTTTCTTAATTGTCTCAGAGTCAGTGAGCTGTGCATCCACACACCGCTGCGATATTTACACACATTTTCTCCACATCTCCTTTTTCGGCTCTATTTTAATGAGGCTAGACGAGGCATGGATGATGAGACTGATAGGCTGAGCTTACTGCAGTGCGTTCGTTTTTCAGCATGTGGGAGAACAACATCGAATGTTAATTACACTTTATTAGAGCCACTACCGGGATTTAACTCCCCATGACAAAATGAAGTGAGAAGACAATGAGTCTCAAATGGGGAAATTGAAAGCCAGTGTAAGAAGCCAAAGACTGTTGTTCTGCCCCAATCACAAGCCCTAGGCCCTAGTAAAGGGGACCACATCAGGTGTCCCCCTCTGTTTAAAGGGTTTTAGCAGTGAGGTGACTGTGCTCTTATTTTAGGCTCCATTATATTGTAAATGACATTTCATTTATGTCTTTGTTGTGTTGCATGAAAGAATAGTGCTGTTATTGTTTGTGTAACCATGTTGCATCTAAAGGAGCCACATGTAAGATTAAACAAGCAGACTAATGAGCTCAACTTATTCTCAGTAAAAGTTTGGGCCTGGATAAACTTTTCATATTTGATTTAGACTGGCTAGGACTTGGTAAAAGCTGATTTAGAAGTGATCTACTGATATAAGAAGGGATTCCAGTGGTCTATGCTGCTCGTTGGATGAATCCAACTGAACATCCTAAAATAATCATTAATTAATTAAGCATAATCTTCTGTGGAGCTCCTTCGGTCCATCATTATTTTTAGCGAATAAAGAGAAAAATAAGCGAACAACAAAGTAGATTTCAAGCCTTCATGCTTTATTTTTCTCATGCAATTAATTTACACATAGTGCTTTCTTGTATACTGATAAATATTGTCAGTACCCATTCATAAATGTTTCTCATATTTCCTCACAAAGTTTGCATCACCAGCAAAGTCTCTCTGTCTTCTGAAGTGATTAAAAGGAAACTCCCCTCCCTGATTGCCGTTTCTTTTCAAAACCACTGGATGTGTTTCCAGCTGTGAGCCTCGGCACTCATTTGAATCCTGCCTCTGAGATGACGGCTTCAGGAAGGGGGGAGACAGATTATTCATGCATTTCATTTTGCTCCTCTACTCTGGCTGATCAGAGCGTTTGCATGCTTTTTTGTGACGTTATATATGTTACGTACGTGTGTTGTTTTACGTTCTCTCTGGTGTGTTTGCGTGTGTTTGTGTCTGTGTGTGTCTGTGTGTGTGTGATCCTCAGGTCCTCCTCTGCATTGCTCCTCTGGCTCCTCCTCCCCCGTTGCCTCCCTCTACCCGCAGGGGGCCCACGCAGCCAGTGAGAGCCAGGGAAGGTTGCTAGGTAACAGCGGGCCTCGGGCCGACCCCGACTCTGAGTCGGAGGATGAGTTTGGCCCTGCTTCTTCGTTCTTAGTTAAGACCGGCTCAGGGAACGTGAACGTGTGTGCCCCTGGCTCTGCAATCGTCGATGGTGAGTGCTTCACACACTGCTGCTAATCGCTACAGAGGCCCTGGCAGTACCTGCTGCTTTTTTAGTACATTTGCATCCTGGTTTTGTGCATTGCTCTTGTCTAACACTATACTCGTGGAAGCACAATATTTTGTCCCGCTGTATACATGTATATGGATGGGATGACAATAGAAATTGACTGGGCTTGCCACTTTGTAGCTCACAGAGCTCGCCATGGGCAAATACACTGTGCTGTTTTAAGCAGTACTTTAAGATGAGTCGAGTGTCAGTGGGAGTCAGCCGGGGTTTTTTTTACTGAGGCCTACTGGGGAGTGTCCATATTTTAAGAGCATACACACCTTTGGAGGAGAATATGCAGTGATGCCAGACACTTTATAGTAAGCTTACAGAAAGAAATAGCTGTTATTCATGAACTCAGCATGTCTCTATGCATACTGTTAAATGCCTGAAAAAATATTTTGGCTCTACAAATGCTCTTCCAATGTGTATATTCAGTACTATGCAGAGTTCCTAGTTGTTGTTTTTATTCCGCAATCTTAGGCATTGAATTTCTCCAGTTTAAATTTCCATTACAGTTGCCACCCTTTATTTTAAAATGTATTACAGGGTATCAGAGGAGGCAGGGCTGCCATTGCCATACCAATTAATGTAATTCATTGTATTTTGACAGCCATGAGGTTTCTCTAGTACTTTTCACAGCAGCATATTAAATCTCCGTTTGAGAACATGATTTTGAGATGTCTCTCAAAATTTTATTCAGCAAACGGCTTATTCCCTCCAATTGTTGCCAAAATACACGCTGATTCCCATTGTTGGCTCTCTCCTGTTTAGCACAGACCTTGGCCAGTCTTGCTTCATTGCCCTTGTCATGGTAGATTTCATCCCGTGTAATGAATGTTGGCGTGGTCCACAACAGCTTCACGGTTGAAAGGTCTAGCAATTTGCAGGGGCCTTTAAGTTTAGATGTCTAGGTTTCTCGTGTTTGAGGGAATAGTTGATTTTTTATGCAAAGTTAATAATTAAGAGATGTAAAGGGATATAAAGGAATAGTTCATAATTAATTGCTAACAGGACTAACGCAAGAGGCAGACTATAACTAGGGTAAAATGCTGCAGCTGGACTGTTGACACACTGAAAATAGGATCATGGCGCCTATGTTATAGTATCACTTTAGTGGATGACTGTTTCTTTTAGATGTGATGCCATGCTAATTGGCAATGACGGGTTTCTTTCGGTGTCTCATTAGCATTAAATATTTCCAAGCTCTGTGAAATCCCTCCTTGCCTCCACTAACTGTCTAAATGATAAGCATCATCAATAAATTAGTTTGACTCGTAAGTTTGGTCTCACAAAAATTTAAAAGTTGAATTGTGGGAATTTATAGAATGAGCACTAGAGTAGAAAATGACCACAATTTTGATCGCATTCCACTCGAGACTGCTTAAGGAATGAAAAGTTACTGGGTTGCTTTTTAGTAGCATCACAACACTTTAGGTGATGTAATCCTTTAATTAGCTTTTAGGTTCCCAGACGATCAGTGACTGATCCACACAGAAGCAAAGTGTTGTGTACTGATTGTGCCATCGAGCTCACTGGGTGTAACAATCAATTTGGTGTGTGACTCTGACTGCACTAATGAGCTGTTTACCAAAAGCTCATCTCTGGATGGAAAATCAGGTGCTGTTATCGTGGTACTGATATATTTTATAAAGCCTTTACTTTGTTTAAACTTTTGCACATTTCCAGTGGCCTAAATTGGCCACTTCAGTAAAAATGAAAAGATATGGAATGTAACACTTACATTTCTGTTTCGTTTTTACTGAAGTTTGGTTAAAGAAAAAAGAAAAGGATCACAGTTGAGGAATTTCACATTTTGATACCCGATACTGATCCGATACTGGAAACCTCTTAGTTCCCAACCGACTCTCTGCAAATTTCATTACAAAGTTATGGAAAACATTATTGGTGTGATGGTGGCATGCTTTAACACAAGTTGTGTCTTGAGTTCATGCAACATCACTTTTGTTTACGGCATAAAATACATCAGTGGATCGGATCGTGAAATATGGAAATAGATCCAGTGTTTCAGGCCAATACTGGTATACCTGGTATCGGATGTGTACATCCCTAAAACACTGTGCATGCAAGCATAGAACTTGCACAGTAGCATTTTTGATTAAAACAGCATAGAGATTCAAAAGTCGACATGGGACCATCAATGACTGTAAGCACCATCCGCCTTTGCTTTCTCCCTAAGGCCCTTTGACGTAGCATAACAAAAAAATGCTCTAAATAATAGATCAACTTTACCAGTTAACCACCCAAAGGCTGGCACTCGCATCAAGCTCTAGAGTATTCCAGCCATCTGTCAGCACATTAGATGCCTATATGTGGTTTCTGCAGCCCCACTGAAGCCTGTGCTTTCTCCACAAACAACAGCCGGCCATCTAGCAAACGACTGTGATGAAGTGACTCGCCAGTGTGGAAGCTGGGATTCATCTCTTTGACACACAGTTGTGATTTGCATCGGTTATATAGGTTACCCTGAGGCTGACAGTGAGGGGTAGCACAAACATCAAGGAATCGGCCTCATTGCCTGCGAGCTATGTGAATCACCATGGAACTCTGACTGAGACAAAAGAGCAGAATGCGGTGGCATGCAATAGCTGCTTTACATGCTGAAAAGTAAGGGTAATAATGGAAGGCTTCTTGTCAGGCGTCAATTGTGTTGCATTGCTCTGTTGTTGATACAGTAACAGGCCTGTGGCTGCTTTTAAGATTTCCCTTGACACTTCGATCATCACCAGTCAGTGAACACCTCGCAATCTAATTGCACGCAAATAAACGATAAACAAGAGATCTTCTTCGGAGCGGTCTTTGCTTTGTCATTTTTCATTGCTTGGCTGCTATTATTGTCAAGTCTGTGACAGAACAAGATGCCAATTACACTAAGAAAGGAGAGATGCCTCGGTTTATTCACTTACACCACCTAATGAGCCATTGAAGCCAAATTCACTCATATTACCTGCAGCTTACAGCTCAGAGCTGTGGCATTAAACAGCGTATTGCTGTTAGTGGAATCACTTTTACAGTAAGACCTGCCACGTCCCCCTTTAAAATATTATTTAAAATTTCCCTTATTTTAATGAACAGGTGTCGTCACATTCATTCTGAATTGCCAAAGCAAGCATAAATCATAGATTGAGATAGCACGCTGTGAGTTAATTAGCTCAGTTAACATAGAAGGTCTGGCCATATGCTTCTAACCCCTTCTAACCCACAGTCCCCCCTTTCTCTCCTGTTGTCACCGTGTCAGGAAATGAAACAAGTACATTAGCACACATTAGTACAGTTTACTGTTTTGACGGAGTCCCTCTCTGTGGCTTAATCCTCAGCTGAGCAATTCTGAGGTGATGGAAAACAAAAAGAGAGAGAAAACGTGACAAGGGAACGATGTGCACGCAACATGTGCAAGCCCACATTCTCACGTCTCATGTAAAATGATAAGGGAGGACGGAGCCAGATCTGTGTTGCTTGGTGCTGATATGATTTCATGTCCGTCTTTAGAAATCAGCCCCATTATGTAGTTACAGAAATATGATCTTGTGCTGAGATGTAGGCTAAAAAGGCTTAGCTCAGGGTTTCAAGCTGCGACTCTGTACACCGAGCATGTTTTTTCAGAGGAATTTGGTATGCTTGTCAGGCAACTGAGAGAGAATTACACATGAGGACATGGCAAAGATAATCCCAGTTTGGATATTACAGAGTAAAGCAACAAGTCTAACTGCTGTAAAAAACAAAACAAAACAAAAAAACCAACAACAAGACTTTAAATTATTCTGCCTCACATATGACTAAAACAGAAGAAATAGCTCAGTCTAGAAATGTAGAAATTAAAAGATTTTGCCACAGGGGCTGGCGCACATGGCTAATGCGCTGGTATTTCTAACATCCGTCAGGCTGACTGAGGTGTTCTAACTTTCTGCCAGTAATAGGCTGCGGTGCACAGAAAAAAAAGCACTGGTTGTACTTTTCAGAAAAACCTTACTACGTCATTTTGTTCATCTATATTAACCCTGGGGTATCTTGCACACATGGGTTTTACAAAACAGAAACCGAGAGAAAGGGAAAAAATTCCCCCTATCAATGCCTGCTAACCTGCATTAAGACCAATGAGGCGAACTCACTGAAGCTTGAGCTTCTTTTTTAGCATGTGTTGCATCGTGGCCCCTAGGTTTGTGTCAGGGCCCGGCTCCTGGAGAGAGTGTTGCAGCGGGGTGCGGACTCCCCGCTGGGCTGCTATTCTTGAGCTCAGAGCTCTGTTCTCAACCCCCCCAAACCGTTGTCTTTGCATCTTTTAATATCAGGCAGCATGGGGCTTGGCCACAGTAGGCTGCTAATTGAGTATGGTTCTCCTCTGTAAAGGCTAGCACAACATGCCTTTGCAGCTGACTGGGCAGGAATGAGCGGTCGGGAGCGAAGCCACCGGGTCATCCTCCGTGTCTGCATTTAGATGAGCCGAGCTTCGCTTGGAACTCGCTTTATCACAGGTCTCCTCCCCGCTGCCAGCAAGAAGGGAGCAAATGGGGTTTAAAGAGGTCACCGCAGAACGAGTTTTCCGCAGGAGACACTTTGAGATTCAAATATAGAAGGAGAAACGGTACGTTAATGAGCAGCACATGTCAAAGGAGGAATCTGTGTGGATTTGGAAAAGGGTTTTCTCGTTGCTATTCCATTGATCGTGGCCTTTACCTGAGATTACTTTCTCTTAGAAGATTTATGGCTTTACAGAAGTGCAGTGCAGCCAGCCAACAGGACCGTAAGAGTGGGCCGTGCATCTGATTACGTCAAAGCAGCTGTTGCCCGAATGCCTGCATGGTCATCTTTTGTAAGGGTACATCGGGTATGTTTTAATGTAGTCAATCCCTTTTGCGGTTACCATGGAGATAACAAAGAGCTAATCAAAGCCATCTGTGCATTTCACCATCAAATCCATCTTCAGGACCTTTGAGGATACATGAGTTATGCCATGCATATTAATCAGGCATGAGATTTGTTTAGGCGACAGTGTTGTAAATGCTTTTTGAAATTGTTACAATTAAAAAGACGAAAGACACACTGCATTACAATTCCACTTAAGTGCTTCTTCTTAAGTTTATTTCCTTGTAGCAATTTATTCTCAAAGGTTTACATTACAAATACAGACTATTTCTCCCGATATGACAGTCCATGTTGTTTTCATGCGTTGATATCAAATGTAAGAGTGGCATAGATCGTGTGCTCTGTTCCCGGGCATGCTTGCTTTTAAAAACAGCCCTTCGAAGACAGCTTCTTTTCCCCTGTGTCCCTCTTTCTCTGTCTCCCCTAATGGTGAGAAACAGTAGCTTGACTAGTGAGCAGAAGTGAGAGCAGTAGTGTTGAAACCCGAATTCCCCAGGCTTTGAATTAAGCTCAAGGGAGACAGTTTTACTTTTTACTTGTGTGCTTTTCTATTTCTAACATCTGGCAGCCAAAAAAAAATGTGTTCTTAGAAGAGCCACCTCCATCGCTGCTGGATTTGAGTAGACAAACACTTTTAAGTTGGGGGTTGGTGCTCCTGTTCTTAGCTGCAGGGTTTGTAACAGTGGATTGCTTTTAATGATCTGTCTAGCTGGTGATGGTCTTTTGATTAATTCTGTATCAAATCTCTCACAACTTAGCAGTTTGATCGGGTGTATGGGGCATGTCGTGCCTTGTCAGGTGTGACCATCGTTGGTGTGGGTTGTTATTTTTGAGCTTTAAATCGATACACACTTCTTGTGGAGTGGAGTTTGTGGTTCTTTCTGCCTTTATATTAACAGTGGGAAAATTTGTGGTATACAGGTATGACAGAAAATTGCTGTCACACTTCTATAGCATATACCAAGTATCAGCTTGGATAATCAAACGCAGAGGATACGTCTAAACACTTGACCCCACTGCTTATCTATTATTTATATCCTCAAATCAATTCTGCACCAGTTTTGATGGGTTGGCATCAGCCAGTGGTTAACTAACGCTGCCGAGTGAAGCAACCCGATTTTCCTTGGAGATTGACTTCAGACCACTTTAATGGGTCTTTGACGCCTGCAAATATTGAACAGGGAATAGGAGTCTCTTGTTTATTTACTTATTTATTTATTTTCTATAACATGACCAATTGCTGGTAGAATATACACAGAGCTGAGAGAAAAGTTTCTCTTAACTAACTTGATGGCCTCTCATTAATGTTGTTCCCATCTTTAACTATTTTTAACCACTTATGAAACATGTCATTTTTCTCTGAGCTGATTGTCTCCTTCCATAACAGCTGCATGACACATTTGTTGTCTCATAATTATTATCACTTTGATATCCTACAAACTGTCAGCTTGGATAATTAGGTGGAAATTGCATTGCTTCTCAAGAGAATTTTTCTCCACCTCTATTCCTCTAGGCAAAGGGTTTTTTTTAGCAAACAAGAGGGACTGGATGAAATATGGTGAAGCTTTTTTTTTTTAGACCTATTTTGAACTTTGAAGCTGGCTCTCTTTGGTGCAAAAACAGTCTTCTCTGCAGCTGCCTTGGCTTTGTCCAAAGCAGATCGATTGGGCCTTCCACACAGTTTCAGGCGCTTTTGGACTGCGGTTGATTTATTCCTGCTGAATCATTACTTCTGTTGTTGTGATTCTTATTGTCTCAAGGACTCGAATGTGCCTCAGCATTTGTGCTTTTCAATGAAAATAAAGCTCCTACCCTTGAAAGCTGCATCAGCTGTTTTAATTTGCCGTCTGCTATTTTAAGGGACCCAAAGGCCAGTGCAAGAGCAAACGCATTGTGAAAGCCTGACCAGTGTTTCATGGCAGAATGGTTTACTCTTAATTGAATCATTTGTATTTCTTGGTATAAACAGCCTTGAGGACAGATATAAACTGTACGACCTGAAATGAGGGTTCAATGTTTTATCTTTGCTAATTAAAGTCATATTGATTAAAATATTAGCATTATAAAGTAGATTTGTAAGAGATTATGGCAAATATTTTCCCCTGCATGCTATAATGTTTAAGATTTTTAAGTAATAAACCTGCCCTCTCTCAAGCATATGTGTTAATTTAATCACTGACAGACAGATTTACAGACTTAATAATATATCAGAGAATATCTCAATTTCTTAGACATTTGTACCATAAAGCAAGTGAAATCAACTAGCCTTCTGGTGCAGGAGGAAGTAGCAGCCCTCTATAGCTTTCATTCTGTTTTGATGCCGGTTTCATCAGGGTCATCGTCAGCTTAGCTCGGAGAGGCATCAGGCTCTGAGTAATCGGGAGCGTAGGATTGTGTGAATGTGACTCTTTATGGATCCATCTGTCACCACTCCCTGACAAATGATCCAAGCCTGCGCCTGAAATGAAGGGGAATAAAATAGTAACTGGGTTCCTGTCGGTGGAACATCCCATAATGATTCTCAACAAAAAAAATGTGCTTGCCACATGCCATAAAGCATACACTTCCTCGTTTCAGAAAGGCAATTTACCGTAATGTTAATTCATTAAAGCTGGGGATCACTTTTTGTAATATTTGATGAAGTTCACCTCACAATAGGACAGCTTCGATGAATTATCTGCTCAGAGGAAAAACTCTACCACAGGGTCTGTAAATGAGAGAGAAAAACACATGATGTGGACCACCAACATCTAACCAGTCAGGACAAAGAGGTGTCTCTACCTGCCTGTCAATCATGTTGCCTATCAACTCAAACTCTGCTTCTTGCAGCAGTATTCAGGCGTTCTAGCCTAGGCAGTGCATGTGCATGTGTTTTTGGGGCGTGGCTTTGAAAGGAGGGGTTGTATTTGTTTGAAGCTTCAACTAACCTTTTATAATATTCTCTCTCTTTGTATGGTGCTAGCGTAGTACAAAGAGAAAACATACTCTATTTGTGAAATCACATTCGAGACCTTTGCTATTTGCTTTGTGGTGTTGAAACTGAGAGGATAGAATGCTGTTTATTTTATCCACTGGGGGTACTGTTTGCCTGAATGCAGTGGGTTTTAACACCCTAAAAAGAATTACAAGACTGAGCCATGAGCCAGACAGTCAGCTAAACTACAGTGAAGACTTCTCTGATGCGCCATTTAGCAGAACAATGCACACCGAGTTGCTCAAAAATCAATCGGATGAACTTTGTTAAGCCTGCACAAGGCATCAGCCTCCCTTTGGCAGCATTTTACATTTGAATTTTCGGCTGTAGACAGTGCTCTTTGTAATAGCTATACTTGGTCTCCATATGTGGCTCAATAATGCAAAGGGGAAATCCTTATAGATAAAAACATACATCATGTTAGGATGGCTTACAGTGAGTAGGCCTTTGAGCATTTTAGACGTGTAAAATTAGCCAGCTTTTATTGTAATAAAGACAAGCAGCTCATTGATTAATAGGTTAGCAGATGTGAAAATGGATGGATGCTTTTTTATCTCCGACTGGGCTGGGACTATCAGATGCTGTAAAAAACGGATGGCTTCCATCTGATCTATGGTATCTAATGTCTGTTAGTCCCCAAATCCCATGACATGAAGTGACAGCAGGATACAAATACAAAAGTCGCAAACTCTGAGAAGCCTCCTGATGGCGCGGCAGAGTCTGACCTGGCGGACTGCACTTCATAATGGAAGCACATAGGCTGACGCTGGTAATTCAGCATACTTGATAATGACAGATAATGTCAGCGGTGCAGGTAGCTAATGCTGGGTGGGAGGTTCCAGCTGCCAGGAGTGATGTGTATGTGTGTGTGTGCCTGTGCATGTGCTGCAACAGCAAGTATTGAGCTTGTGACAGCAATGGCAGCTTTGTAGTTTGTGAGATGGTGGGAAGGCATTCCAGACACAATGCTGGTCACATAGTTTTAGTGATACTGCATGTCACAATGGCTGGGAATCTGATGCCATCCAAAAACATGCCACATATTTTTTCCATCCCATGATGAGCAGATTCATTTTGGGTGACTTATGTAGTCCACATAGCATACTTTGGGGTATTGTTCAGCCGGGTGACACACGAACTGAATACAGTCAGTAAGTAAATAAATATTCTGACTTGTATAAGCAAGAAAAAACCATATGAATATTAAGAAATGCATTAACACTAAAAAATGAGTTAGCAGACAAGTTGCATGTTATGCTGTTCAGACGTAGATTGCGCACATCGTGGCGAAGTTGCTGAGATGTTCGTGTGCTATCTTGGAACAGATTTTATACAATCAGTGTGTTTGGTATATATGGATCAATTTTAGAATTTTGTGGTCATGGCAAATGCTTATGACAGACTAAGCACACTAGCTTTACCCACTGGAGACAGAAGAAAAAGTACATCCACCAGACTAGCTAACTACCCTACACTCTTGGTTCCATCTAGCACCCTAAAGCGTTCTTTGGTTTATGCCTCTGGGGGAAACCTTAAAGGTTCTACAACAAAGAGTTTCCCTTTCAAAGTAGAAGCCCTTAGGATGCTAGAACTTGTGTTGCTTGCAGGTTGTAATGCGCTCATTTAACCTTGCTCTTTCTCTCTTTCTCCCTTCCTCCATCTCTCCATTTCTCCTTTTCTTCTCCTTAGAGGGCTCTTTCCAGAATCACTCGCGGCTGAGGACGCCTCCTCTCCCCCTCTCTCACTCGCACTCTCCCAGTCAGTACCATGGCACGTCTGTGGGCTCGCTGAGCCGGAGTAACTACACGCTGCGCAGTAACGTCAGTCCAGCGCCCACTGACAGCACGGCGGCTCCCGAGGGGCCCTCTAGTGCTCTGGACTCTGGAAGTGCCCAGGACAACTGGCTCCTCAACAGCAACATCCCTCTGGAGACCAGGTAGGACCAAAGATGAAGCCTGCTTTTCCGGAAGTAGTGTGGGTAATGTTGTTTATAATGTGGCCAATATAATGAAGCAAAAATAGACATAGCATGCAGGCTTATATGATGCATTAGAGTCTGCATGCTATGAACCGTTGGCCTAGGTTCTCATAGTGTGAATGATTATCCTGAATCAGTTTTTGTCGTTTGTATATTAAAGAGCATAATTATACTGATGGAAAGTAAGAAAGACAGCATTTTGTATAGCAAAATTATAATTATAGGTTAACTACAGTATAATTATAGGTTGTGTACTTTTTAAAGAAAGTCGTTCATTTGTTGTAAGGCAGATGACCAGCAGTATAGCTTAGGTAGTGAGGCATTGCACACTGTCAATCACACTAAAGGTTGTTTGGTGCACTTTTACCTAATGAGGTCCAGGTGGATCTCATCAGGTCACCTATAAAAAGACCTCAACTCAAAGCTTAGGTCACTGCTGTAAAAGGCCACAATTAGTCTGTATCCTGAATGCCCCGAATGTCATTAGAACCAGGGGACAAGACCATTCGCATGCCACAGGCTGGTATTTTGTGAGCCAGACTTGCCAGATTGCAGCACTAAGAGGCTGTTGGCTTTGTGTGCCAGAGGTCTCAAGTAATGGTTACCGCAATACGCAACTGTTGATGAGGCTCACAGTATTGTATTGTTCCTGTTATTGTATATTGTTTATCATTGTTTACACAAGGTCAGAATATCAGTCCATCTGCGAGTGTTGCATCTTTTTCCATCCGTTTATATCCGACTGAGGACGTGGGTGTAAATAAAAGCCACCTCTGCTTTTAAAGCTAAAGGGTCAATTGCACATTTCAGTAATGCTGATGCTTATTCATTATACACAATGCATAATGTTTGCCTGGTACAATGCCCAGGTTTAACAGAGTGCTATGTAGGTGTGTAACACTGTGTAAGTATCAAAACCAGAAAAAGTTATATTCTTAAAAATATGCCACAGAGATTAATTTGTACTTTGTAATGTTTACTTTTTTTTAAACATTTGATGTTAGCATTGCAATGTGGTCCGTTATTCTGAATGACAATTTTACACTTTATTTACCCCTTAATATGTATTTTTATCATTTACACGCATACAGAGAAATGAGTGGCATTAAATCGTCATGTTTATGCATATTAATATTTTTTTCGTAAAATGAATTTAAAAAAAGACATGTCTTGTCTCTGACCCATATACTTATACTGTATCTGTATCCACAATTTAAACTTAACATGACACAATACCGTAACCCAGTGATTATATACAGTATTTTATATATGTAGCATGTTTTTGGTTAATTCCTAAAAACTCTTAGCTGAAACCTCAGTCATTTATTATAGCCTGTATAAAACAAGATTTGTATCATATCTTGACACATCTGAGAGAATCTGCATATATGGCTTTGTTCCTTTGCATATCCATGCTTTACCTTCTAATGCACAATGGTGTAGCTTTAGTGCTACTGCACTGACTATTGCTACTGCAGAGTGACCTTCAGTAGACTCCTGCTCAAATGGCTCTGTCAGGGCAGCGAGCCACCATGCATTCAAATCATGAAACAAGAGAAAAGCACTGTTTTCTTTCCCTCACCTCAAAAGTTACAGAGCTTGAGGTTCTTAAGCATAATAGATGGGTAATTAGTTGTAGGTAATTATCATAATATATAGGTAATTGCAGGTAATTGTCATAACATATAGGTAATTGCATTCAGGCACCTGTAGGGCAGCTTTCCCTCTCCCCCACTATAGCCTTGGGTCCCTTTTTATCTGCAATCAGCCTTTGCTCAGGCTTGCCGCTTTAGGAGGCTGTTATATGAAACCGATCAGTCAAGTGCATTGAAGGCTGATGACTGTCTACATCATTCTGGCTGCTCCTCATGCATGGCAGAAGGGGCATCAGGGCTGTCAGGTTCGGCTTGAAGAGAACTGATATCCACATGCTGGTGTTCAGATTACCCTCCTGCACACTAGCGAACCCGTGGGGTCCTAGCAGCAGCATCTGTTAATTTAAGCTCCATGTAAAACAGACCCGTGGAAAATTCTTAAAGGAATATTCCAAGTTACTGAGGGCCAGTTCTTATTATGTACATGTGAGCTAACTGACTTCGACAAATTGAATTTTTTTAACCATATTTCTGGTTGAGGTATTGATCACCTTTACAATATCTCCTTTAATATTTTTGTCTCACTGCAATCAGAGAGTCTCGTTGACAAGCACGTGTGCTATAGGCTTATTTGCCTTGCCGATCACTGTTTTTCACTCGTCTCCATCTCTACATGATCGCTGCTGTGGCGGTCCACTCAACAGGAAAATGAGTGTTAATTTCAGTTTGCGGAGGGACACTTAACGACATAATGACTGATTAGGCGCCACGGATTTTCCAAAAGTTTAATCTGCAGCAGGTATTCCCAGACGAGAAGGGAACAGATGGTCACGCCAGCCTGCATGCGGGAGAAAAAGAGGTGTCGGAAAAGCGAATAAATCAGCAATATCAACCCCTCCCTCATCCTATCCAAGAACAAAACATCAGTTATCTGAAGTCTTCTGACAGAAATTGTAGCCATTAGGAAAAGTTCACAAGGGCTGTGAAATGTGGCCAGTTCTTGGGGCTTTAATTATTGGCCTTAAAATTGTGGCTTCTCTTAGTTGAAAAGGCTGAATGGGAACAGATAAACTCCCACTATGCTGTGGCTTAGCTTGGCCTTCCTTTGCTGGTTTCTTATTCTATCCCTTTTTCTATTCTTCCTGTCCGCCTACACCCGATTTGCCGAACGTCTTCCCAGCCCGACTCATTTTCATGAAAAGTTTAACGCTTCTCTCACTGCCCGAACAAATGAAGGAATGAAGATGAGTTAGGGAGAGACAGTGAAAGGAGAGCCAACAGCCGGAAACAGGAGGCGAAAGGGAGGGAAACAAATCTTTTCTCTTGTTGAGCTGAAGGTGTGGAGCCTGTCCTCTGCATGCTTGATGGTTCATTTTTCCATTGCATTATGTCAGCATTCCCTTATGGAACAGCAGTTTGAAGGGGACACACAATTCCAGCATTCCTCAGACACTCTAGTTGTCCAGAGAAAACAACTAGAGTTTTTTTCTCTCTCCTGAATGTTAATAACCATTTTCTTTATTAAAGTATTTACAGTCTCAAAATGTAATATAGATTTTCCTATTTAGAATTCTGTCAGCATAATGTGTGATTTATTGACTTTTCTTTAAATTTACTTTTCATGCAGAATGTCTTGAACCATAGCAAGTGCTTACATTTAAATTGTACAAACTGTGTAATGGTAACATGACGCCTTGTTCTCTTCTAACCCCGACCACAAAGGAGCCAGAATACTCTAATGTTTATCAGAGAGGAGCAGGACTCTTGCAGAGAAGGGCAAGGGTCGTACAATACAAGGTACATTCTCGTGTTGGGGAACCACTGTTTAGTCCAGGAGAGGGGGAGGCTTTCCACTAAACAACAAACTCCTAGTTTAGTTCCATAAGGGCTTTGGTTTTGGCTTCTCTGTTTGTCTTCGTCAGTTTCTTCACCTTGTTTGTTCCTCTACTTCTGAAGTCGTGGGATGATCACATCTATGTTTCTTCTTGCATGCATGTCTCTCACTCCTGCTCCATCTATCCATCTCTCCACCTGTGTGTAGAAACATAGCAAAGCAGACAATCCTAGAGACTTTACAGGACAACCTTATAGAGATGGACATACTGGCTACGGCTCGCCGCGACGATGCTTACACTGACGGGTATGTTGCATGCACTGACTGCGGCCACCGCGACTAGTAGGATCTGCTTTGCCATGCTGCATAGTGGTACATGCGTGCACTGATCCGTTCTTCCACTCCATTCTTTTGTTTAAATGTGAAACTACAGATGTTTCAGCGTAACTATATTTTGCATGCCCAATCCTGTACAGAACTAACCATGATCAATGATAGCAAGTAAAATTGCAATTGATTTGTAGCACATTAGGCTGTTCAAGGTATATGGTGACAGGTTGCATATACATTTATATGTAATTCATTCTCTGGGTATCTCTTACTCGGTCAGTAAAGCGGTCTCAATTGTCTCAAAAATCTGTTATCGTTTTTAAAAGGCAAACCAAAAACCACAGCGCCCACTCGGGCTTGCGCATCCTTTTAACGAGAGCGTGTCTTGTTCTTCAAGGGCAAATGAGCTGCCCTTACTATGTGTGCCCTGCTATATATATCCCGCCGCCTCTTGGAACTCCTGAGACACACCCTCTGGAGGTGAATTAGAAGTCACCGCGCGGGTCCATATTAACAAGGATCCGCTGTGGTCACTCGTGCTGTAAATTAAATTACATATCGATTCACAATTTCAGTGAAGCAAACTCTGGTGGCAGGAACGTTTTTAACCCCACACAGGCCTAAAAGTGGCCAAAGCAACCAGAAAAAGTTACTGACAGCTTTACTGACCGTGTGCTCAACACTGTCTAACACAGAGGGGTAAACACTTAACACATCTCAACCCACTTCTTGGCCTTTTTTTTTTTTTTTCTGGTGAGCTCATGCAATACAGTTTCATTGCGCTTTTGCAGACATTTTCTGTTCAAGCCCGGTGGGAACTCACCGCTGTATTGCACAACATCGCCCGCCTACCCTCTGACCTCCAGCACGGTGTACTCGCCCCCGCCGCGACCCCTGCCACGCAGCACATTCACCCGGCCCGTCTTCAGCCTCAAGAAGCCCTACAAGTACTGCAACTGGAAATGCGCCGCCCTCAGTGCCATCCTCATCTCCATCACACTGGTGTTCCTGCTGGCTTACTTCATCGGTAAGATAACACCCTTCTCATTTTCAGCTTTTTATCCTAGAACCCTAGAAGGCTGTTCCAGTCTATTGATGAGGACTGTTCCAACTCAAGAAGCCCACTTCCATTAAATATTTCAGTACACAGTCTAGAGGCATACCAGAGAATGTTATGCTGAATGCATTAAAGCAGGGGTTTTTTTTCATGTCAGTTAAAATTTTATGGTATCTCAAGCACTTCCTCAGTCAGACGTTTCCAATTCAGTTCACACCCCACCCTAATTAATATTTTCGGAACTAATAAGCTCTGCGTAGGCTGTTGTGTATGCTGGATAGGCTATGCTTTTTGAAATTCTCTTGTCCTAGTCAAACGACCTCAGTATCTCATTGTAAGTCTGCCATGCAGTTGTGAAATATTCCACACATTTTCCCTTGTCGTCCTTTAAGGAACGGAACGTTACATCCCTTACACGTGAAAAGAAATAAGATGCCTTGGTTCCAAAAACACCACAAATGCAGATTTTCGCCATCCATCAAATGGAGAGCATGTTATACATTCAGAGCTCAGACACAAAGGATTTCATCACATAGTTCACATTAACATGTGTATCTGTTTAGCATATAAATTATTTCATTGTTAAACGCAATGTTAGAAGAGAGGATCTGATTTTATGAAGAAGAAAACATGGAAAAAAAACAAGTGCAAAGGCACATCAATGAGGTGACAGCAGAATATCTTTCAGAATAATTTCCCATCATCAGAGAGAAAATAGATTCTGCTAGTCCATCACTGAAAATAAATATGCATCATAGTAGAATGATGATGAAAAAGCATAATTTCTAGTTCTCTCTTCTGGCTAAATGTTACTAAAGCATTATTATTATTATTATTATTACTTTGCCTGTGAAAATTTGCATAAATGTTTTCACCACTGTATTTTGCAACCCAAATCCAAATTAAAATCTGCTGTTAATTGCTAACATTAACACTGAAAAAAATCAGATGCACTGCGGAAAAAGATCAAGCCGATGAGCCACGATAAGCTACAGCTGTGCACAAAAGTTGTGTGTCTGTGGCCGACTTCGGCTTTGACCTCGCCAGGAGCTCTGAGGAGCTCAACAGGCTGATGGGTCCTAATTACTTCTTGTAATTACTCAACCCAAAAAATCAAGACCATCTCCCCATGCACCCTCGAGTAAACATGTAGGGAACCTTAGCTCGCCCTGAGAATCAAGAAATTCCAATCAAGAACAAGGGGCCACGTTTAATTAAAAGCTGATGAGAAAATATAGTTAATTTCAAGTGCAATTAATTATGGAGGTCTGTAATTGGAAACTCTAACTGTGTTGTCTAATGAACCCAATTAAATCTACTGACAGATGTTTATAGTCGTGTGTGTGTGTGGGGGGGGGCATTTCTTTCTTGTCTTTCTTTATTGTAGTTCACATGAAACAGTTTGTTTAAAAAAAGGGGGGGGGGGGTTTAAAAAATCGGCAGGCGTGTGCCATTTTCTCAGCGGTGGCATTAAGAAGGTCATTATGTTCTGCGCATCTGAAGGTCATCAGCTTCCCTCTGTGTTCATTTCTGCTCACGCTGGGCTCTCTTTCTGTCTTAATTCTGAAAGGCCTGCCTCGGTTTGAACTCCCACACACTCAAATTCATATTTCAGATGTGTCTTTAGTTCTTGCATCTTGCTGCCTTCTTTCAGTCTTTAGTTCCTTGTCAGCCTGTTTTTGTTTTTATTTGTGCATATTATTAGTCTTTGCCAAAGAGGTTTTAAGGTAAGTGTGTATTTGGGACCATAAGCATTGCCAATGGGAGGTTCCTGAATATTCACTGACTGATCTTGTGCCCTTGTTGCAGACTAAACCAGGCTTAAGATTCTGTCTATACAACAGATTTGTAGCACAGAATCGGATTAGACAGCGGTGGCCTGCAGAAAAATGAGCATTTAATTAAAGAATACAGTGAGATTGAACTTCAGTTGTCAGACACATGTACACCACAGAAAAAGAAAGATGACTGCAGAGAAATGATTCACTCTTAACAGATTCTCTTCAGCTTCACTTTTCAAGTGGAAAGTGTTTAAGACTTTTTAAGGTAGTGACCTGTCTAATAAAGGACACAATGTACAGTAGAAGGGAATGAACAAGCAAAATAACATATTGAGATTTGACCTCATCTGCAGAGGCAATGACCAACAGCCATTGTCGCATCTCTTCACCGACTCATTCATGTTTCTGTGCAGGTGTTTGCGTGTGTGACATGGACCCCCCACAAATCTCATCATCATTAGTAATCAATGTGGAAAAAAAATCTTCTGCTTCCCCTCAGTCAGTGGATTGAATTACCTGTAAATTCTTCCTCAACCCTTGGAAGAGTGTTAGGATCCCTACTCTTCGTCTTGTTCCAGAAATCTTGCATTAGCTCATCTCTTGCTCATCGCTTCACCTTTATTCTCGTTCATGTCAGCTGCCAGTATGTTGATGGCAGTCTTGCCCAATAGGAAAAAGGCTCTACAGAAAAATAGCACAGGCTTTGCACACTGGCCTCCACTTCAACAAAGGTGTTAGAGTCATTAGAACGCTAATGAGAGGACAGAGAACCACCTGCATTCGATACATCATCCAAGTGTCTAATAGGAATTAATAAACCATATGTTTGCTAATATGCACACAGTCTATTTTATGGCGGACGGCAAAGGTTGTCATGTTTCCATGCCAAGTCCATTGCTGCCCCCATGGCACTCCTTACCCTCCTTCGCATTTCATGCATGACCTCTTTCTTTTTTTTTCTTCTCTTTTGCTCGGAGAGTTGTTTTTCTGGCGGGCCTGTTGATTCCGGGCTGCTCTAAAGGGAAAGAACAGTGGGCTGCTTTGCTGGCACAAACATTGCCTTAATGGGCCTTGCTTCGTCCCTGGACCATGGGAGTAGTTTTCACCGGTGTTCCACTTGCTAATTGGTATGTGCTGCTCTTCCCTAGTGCCATGAGCAAAAATCAGAATGAGGGGTCCAAGAATTTGGACTATGCTGAAGTTTGGGCAAAAATAGAGACATCTTTCGTAAGCCACTTTTCTGGATTCTGACCAAACATCTGCATCATGCAGATACCAGGACTGGCCTGAGGTAAATGATAATAGGGATGTGTTATGGTGAGAAGAGTTGTGCTGGCAAGTCATTTTCCATTAACAATGAAGAGATGGGGACTTGCTGAGTGATGGACCCTACATTGGAGTGATTACTCGGATGTTTGGCATGACACACGGCTTCCTGATGCTGTTTGATGTGCTTGTCCTGCACAGTCCTCAAGCACTCACTCTGCGTACAGCTTTCGCCTCTCGACGAAGAACCACAAATCAAGAGAAGGAAAATGGAATGGAGAGAAAGAGGGAGAGATGGAAAAAGAGAGGGGGAGGAATGCACCACCCAAACTTGACAAATGGTGCCATCTGTCTCAATGTGCTCACACCCGCCTCTGCCGTAGTCAATTCCAGCCAATGCAGGGGGACCTGATCGTTTGCATTTATATTGTCTCACAAGACAGTCTTGTTCACCCCATGTTTACTTCAACGCATAAAGAAGCACAAATATCCGCGCTCGTGGACGGGAATGCCGAGAGGTTCTGGAATGCAATCAGCAAAATGCACTCAACAATTTTCCAAATAGCTATTGATTCAGTAAACCAGAGCAGAGCAATTTGCAGCCTCTATGGCAACCTCTATCAAAGGCCTCATTATTTTTGGGGGCCAGATTTACTAGCAGCTTGTAAATGGGGAGAAGTTAAGCAGAGTGTAGAAATCTAATATGACTGTAATTAATGGATGAGTGGCACTAGGGAGCAGAGCTGTGCTTTTTTTTTTTTGCTATTTATCACCATAAGTTTTATCTGCATACTGTCAGCTTAGCATTGGGTCCTTTGAAACTGCCAATTTGAAGCTATTGCTAACGCCAAGGCCAGCAGGATCATTGATTTTATAGCATCTACAGAGTGGTGAGTGAGTGTTATACCAATTACTTGATGAGCTGAGTTACACATATTTTCTTTTTGGAAAGCAAAAGAAGTCTTTGGGAGAGCTCTTCTTTTGGTACCCAGTGCTATCACTACTTAGTAAAGCAGATTTCATTTGAATTCATTGTTAATGACATTTTGTTACTACAAACCAACTTCTGCCTTCTTCCCATTAATGGGTAAAGATTGTCCAATATGTACCACCATTTACAGCTCAGTTCTTCTCACTTTTCAGTTATTATTAGTGTGGTTGTATAGTAAATTATTCATTATTATGTTGTACAGCAAAATACATGCACTGTCTGGTTAGTTACATACTGTAGGTGTATAATTTAGAATAACACCTCTTCTGATTTTAATGTTTCAAAGACAAAATGGGAAACGGAGCTGGGGGAGCACTTGGATGAGGAAAGGGTAAATGCGTCCTCCTCCTGCGCCCATCTTAGCCTGATGCAGCACAAATTAGTTCACAGGGCTTATCTGTGCAAAGCCAGGTTAACAGACATCTACCCGGATGTCAGCCCTACTTGTGCTCGTTGCGTTGCTGCACCGGCGGACCTGTCACATATGTTCTGGTCCTGTATTAAGCTCCGTAGGGTTTTTGGTCAGCCATTCTTAATACACTGTCCGCAGCTGAACCCCTGTCCACTGTTGGCAATCTTTGGAGTATCGGCGGATCCTCCCCCCTGTAAGCCTTATGAGATGGACTCTATTGCATTTGCTTTGCTTTTATCTAGACAGAGAATTCTTTTAGCTTGGAAATCTTCCACTCACCCTTCGCACTCTGCGTGGCTTAAAGATTTCATGCATTTACTAAGCATTGAGAAAATTTCATTTATTCTTAGAGGATCCACTGAACTCTTTTATAAAAGGTGGCAGCCATTTATGCAACAGTTTCAGGACCTGCCCACACTTCCACCTGATTGATGTTCATTAAGAGGAAAATTGAGGGGGAATGTGGGGGGCACGGGACAGGGCAGCAGGAAGTAATAGGGATTAAGCCAAGACATGTCTTATTAGGATGTGTGAGAGTAGTCCCAGTCCATTTTATTCAAACATTTGAACTATTTAATTTTTGGTGTGTATTTCTATGTTTAGCAATAGTTATTTATTTATTACTTTATTTTATTTTACTATATACAGTCAAGCCGGAAAGTCTGCACACCCCTTTCACCTTCTCCACATTTCATTACATTACAGACTTATTCTACA